>QJOB01000123.1:125657-188792 GCA_004155035.1 Monosporascus sp. 5C6A | reverse complement strand
CCCCCCCCCCCCCCCCCCCCCCCCCCCCCCCCCCCCCCCCCCCCCCCCCCCCCCCCCCCCCCCCCCCCCCCCGCCACATATAGGCTTCAGCTCCTTTGTCTTGCAATCCTAGGCCACATCAAAGCCCGTTTGTTCCTTTTACCGCTCCTTCCAACAAATCACCTCAACTGCCGACAAATCTACATATATTTGTACTTAATTTTAACTGTGGTGTTTGTACTAACATATGTTATTAATATAAATTGGCATATTATATACATTACAAAAACGTACCGGCAGTATTAAAGCTTAATTTGCATTATTATAACCTGTTATTATTAAGTTAATTCGGAGTCAGCCTAGTTATATATAGGCTAAATAAGCTTACTAAGCTATAGCATATTTAAATAAAACGCGTTAGTGTTAATCTAAATGAATTTATATAGCGCTACCTTTACGGATGACCTGTATCGTGTATTCTGAGTTGCGTGGCATGGTGGTGTCTTGATTGATGGTAACTTGAGAAGCCGTGGGAACGATCGAGGTTGGATTTCCTAGCCGTGGGACTGGCGAGGGCTCGCAAAGCCTTTCATACGCATTTAAGGTTTATCTTTAAGGTTCACCGCGCAAAGCTATATTGTCTCCAGCGGGCACAAGGTTTATCAGGGTCGAAGCTTGTCGGCAACCAATAGTCGGAATCGGAGTGGGGCACGGGACTGAGGTATACAATCATCAGGCCGAACAAAAACATCCCTGTCAGATATTCTCTAGCATCCGGGCTAACATTATTGCTGTATGGAAATTTTAATTCGTTTATGTTTTTACATAATTATATATTAAAGTTTAGATATTAACTAACTTAAGTTTTATTTAAAATTAAAAAATCCAATTTGTTTTTATTTTAATTTAAGTTAATTAATTATAAATAGCTAACTACGATGTTTAACTTATCAATATAGCGTAATATTCTAAGCTTGAAAACTATTAATAAAGTATCGTATTCGAAAATACTAGGTATAATATCTATTAAGCAAATTATATTATATAATAACTTTTTATATTTTATAACAGCTGGGTAAACTAACCAATTATTAAACCTAGTTGTACGAGTTTATGTTAGCGGTAATATTATAAGAAATTAAGCAATAATAAGTGAAATAATTACGTTTAGTAATAACAAAAAATGAAATATAACTTAAGTAATTAAGTTATATTAAAAGTTAATATAAATTGGGTTAAAAAAAGTAATAAATATATTTATATTTTTGATTAACTTATAATAATCATAGCCGATTACAGAATTAGAACGAAGCAACTCGGTCCTGATTAATATATAATTGCAAAAAGTGTTTTCGTATAAGCTTAATGATTGAAAATAATAAGTTCAAACGCAGTCTATATTATATAATGTTAAAACTATGATAAAGTTTAATATTAAAGTAACGTCTAGCGAAAACGAATTTTTAAAAAATATATAAAATGTAAACCAATTAATCGTCCAAAACTAGATTTAAGTTTCTGTGCCTTGTACTATTTTAATATCTTTTTTATAATAAATTTCGTTTTGGAAATATTGTAGAAAATAATTAAAGTTTAACGTAAATATTATAAGGCTATAGGAAATATAATATATTTATAACTTAATAATTAAATTAAGTACCGTTTACGCTGTTTAATTCTTTTTATAATTAACTAAATGTTTTAATTATTATGTTTTTTATTTCTTTTTTTAAATTTATTTTCTAATGTTTTATATTAATGGCCTATTTGTACTTTATTTAACTATCTTATGTTTAACGGCAATAAGACTTATGTTATTTTCTTATATATTTTTAAAGATATTTTCTTAATGGTATAGTATAACGTATTTGTTATACGGTATTATTTGTTTATAGTAATTATTAAAAAGTAAACGCGGTATATATTTTACCTTTAATAGAAATCTAGAAATAGCGGTTTAGACGAGAAATATTAATATATATTAATCGAATCTTTTGGAACGGAAAAAAGATATAATATAAAATATAAAATTTATATTAATATTCAGCGAAATCGATTAATAAAGGCGTATAATTACGGATGAAAGGCTTTTAATACTTTAAAAATCGGCTATTAGATTTTTTACTTAGCCGAATAGTTAATTATTTAATAACTGGTAATTAATTTCTTTTCTTTTATAAATGTTTTTTTAAAAGTGAAAGAGTTTTAGATTATATTCCGAAATCTCGATTTATATTACTTCTTGTAGTTTCAATCTCAAATATCCTTTAGTAAATCTTATTTATTTAATTCTCGAGTTTTTTTATTACGATAAAGTTCGCGTAATAACGTAATATACGTATATAAACTATAAACTATATATATACAGTTTAAATTAAGGAACTATTAGGACAATTACTATACGACTAAGCGGGTCGATAAATTCGCTTTCCGTTTACAATCCGTGTGCAAAAGTGTCGGTTTAGTCTTCTAATCGTATGTTTTTTCCCAGCACTTCTTAGCTTTGATTATAAATAACTCCACGGTTTTTATCTAGATTTAACAATAACTTAAAAATTAAAATCGTTATTTTCTTTTAAATATAATTATATTATTATAAGTAAAAATATCCTTTAATTGCATATTATGTAAGCAATATTAACTAGGCGATTAAAAACTAAATATTTAGTTTTAAAATAGTTTAATATAAGTTTATATCTTTATTTTAAATAAAGTAAAATTTAAAGAATTCGCTAAATATAAAGATACTAACGCTATATAACATATTTAAAATAATAATAAATCGACGATCTATTTCCTTAATTATATCTGTCGGAAGGCTGTAAATATTATAATCTAACAAGGCTTGGCTTTTCTAAAAACGGTCGGAGTTTCAGGAAAACAATGTCCGACGGTAGGCTAAGGTTATGTAACCGGCTTAAAGGGCTTAACGGTCTTAGTACCTTAAGCGGCTTAAGTTATATGGTAACGTTTAAAGGATTTAACAGGTTTAAGGGTTTAAGGGTTTAAGGGTTTAAGGGTTTAAGGGTTTAAGGGTTTAAGAGTTTAAGGGTTTAAGGGTTTAAGCGTTTTAAGCGTTTTAAGCTAGAAATAAAATATATACGTTCGTTATTTCCTATAGTTTTAAATAATACCAGTTTATAATATAATTTAGTTACTTAAATTATTTTTAGTTATTTGTTATTATTAAACGTAATTAATTTATCCGATATTGTTTAGTTTTTATAATATTATTATTAACATAAACTCGTACGATTAAGTTTAATAATTAGTTAATTAATATAACCGTTATACATTATAAGTTTTTATTTAATAATGCAATTAAACTTTAAATAATATTCGAACTGTTAATATATTAATTAACTGTAGCAAATAATAGTTATTTTAGAATTTACGGCTTAATAGCTTTAAGATAAAATTAAGCAGTTTAAAGTTATTGTTTAATAATTTATTAACGAAATGCTAACAATTTACCAAGTGGGTTTTTATAAAATAAAGCTTAAAAAATCTTAATTTTATAACGGAAAAAAAACCGTTTACAACTTTTAAACCTAGGTTCGGATTTATTTTTATTTTAAGGAATTTACCGATTTAGCAAATTAAATCCTTGCTGTTGCCGTTTGCTTAGAAAAAGATGCCTTTAACTAGTTTAAATTTACTATAAAGAATTTCCTAGAAAACGGGAAATTTAATTAGAAAAAAATTATTCGGAAAGCTTTTTTTTAATTACGTTAACTTCGAAAATAAACTTAAAAATAACTTTGAAAATCCGGATAAAAAACGAATTATAACTTAAAAGATTTTTTAATTGTATTAAAAAACCAGTTTTTACGTATATTATGAAATTCGGAAACTTTATAGCAAAAGTAAGGTAAATAAATAATAAATATAATAGCTTAATCTATATATTTTATAAAAGTTTAAAAGAAAACTTTAAAAACGAAATTATTAAAATTTTACGACTTACGATATTTAATAAATATATGTCAGCAGTTACAGTGATCAAATGCAGAAAGCTGGCGAGTTCTATATGCGATGGTTCTCTAACTGTTCTAATAGACAAATCTAATCCGTGGGCAATCGCCTTAAGTACATGATTAGGCGGTCAAAGGGTAAGCTGTAAATAAGCGGTAAACAAGGCATGTCGCAGGCTGCATCCTGCAGCCCTATACCGACAAAGCCTTCCAACCTGCAATACCTAAAAGCACCAAATGCCGACACGCCCTCTTGCGTCAGGTAATTAAGGCTGTAAAATCCGAAAAGTCCAAAATCAAATCTATCTGTATAAGGCTTGAACCTTAATCTTTATGCCCATCTTAATGGTGTACTAGCCGTTATACTAACTAATCTTAAGTCCCTTCCGGCTTTTCTTGTATTCTCTCAAGTCCTAAATTCTGTATAAACCTTTCAAAATCCGTTTTATCAAGTAGCTTCGTAAGTCTATCAGCTAGGTTGTCCTTGCTTTCCACGTACTGGAAGCTAATATTACCGTCCCGTACCTCCTAACGGACGTAATAATATTCCACTCGAATATGTCGCTTTTTTCGTAACATCTAGGTCTCCGTCACCCATTTAAGTACTCCTGTATTGTCTTCTAAAATGGAAATAGGGCCCTCCGGCATAAGCTCCAGCTTTATCAGGAAATTCCTAATCCCTGTTACCTCTGTAGCAGCTATACCGGCTTTAACGTACTCTGCTTTTATAGTACACCTTATAACAATACCTTATAACTTCGAAAATTATAATACAAATACTTTAGTTATGAAAAATACATATCCTGTAATAGATTTAGTTAATTTTTAATTATCCGTAAAGCTTATATTTACTGTTCCGAATAGTTTTAAGTTATTATACTTCCGATGCAGGTACGAATCGTCGAGTTTTCGATATCGAATCGATAGGTTTGTTATATTATTCAAATATTGTAACAGTTTTTTAATATATTCCTAATACCTTAAAGAAAGGTTTTCCATAAACTTAGCCCAAGTCGACGTTACAAACGTTATATTAGGTCTAGTAATGCAACTAAAGAAGTTAAACTTCCTTATTAAGCTTGCATATTTAAAAATATTTTCCTTATTAGTTACGCCGTTATATCTTATAACATGTTTCAAGTAATTCTTAACAAATAAAGTAGGCTTTTTTTTATCTCGTTTAAGCCGATTAACTTTAATAACTTTTCGATATATTGCTATTGGTTTAGCCTGACGTTTTTAGTTGGGAAAAAACGGATAAGCCGTACGCCTAGGTACCAGTCCGCATTACTTAAATCTTTAATAGGTACGTCCTTAGTTAAGTTCTTAGTAACGCTTTCTAGGTATTTCTTGTTAGCGCCGAAAAGCAGGAAATTATTTACATATAACGAAATAACGTCCCTTATCTTTGCGTTGCAGTAAATTGCGTCGTCCGAAATTAATGGCAGAAAGTTTAACTTTGTAAGTAGTTCCTTAACTTTTTCCTGCCAAGTAATTCCGGCTTATTTTAGGTTATATAAAAGGTTTATTAACTTGATAATTAACTTAGGGAAATACCCGTATTTTTCCTTATTTTCCGGGTATATCTCGAAATATTTCTTAAGCATAACAAATTACTTTATGTAAATATCTTCCTTTAAATTCTTATTTAAATACGTTATAATAAAATCGATCTGTATAATATGCCATCTTAAATAGGTTGCAAAAGTTATTAGGATTTTCCAGTATACAGCCTTTGCTATACTTGCAGTTGTTTCGTTATAATCGATACTTTTCCGTTAAGTAAAACCTTTGGCGTAAATACGGGCCTTATATTTATCCAGCTTTCCTATAAACGTATACTTCTTTTTCAGCACCCATTTGGCATCAACCAGATACCCATGGGCCCTATTAACCGTTATAAAACAAAAAGTTCCACGCAAAAGGTTCTTTTTAATTTCTGTAAAAATTACTTTAAGCCACATCTTTCGTTCTGGGCTTTCTATAGCTTCCTTCAGTAACGGGCCGTCGTCGACTGTAACGTATCCATGGCTTCCAACAAAATCGTCGTCGTTACTTAGCAGTAAGAAACTTTAAAGCCCTTCTAGGTCGCAATCGCCCTTTTAGGTTAAAGCTAGCTTTAGTTTGCGTATTAGCTCCGGGGCTTCGTCTAGGGCTTCCAGGGCGTACAGCTTTAGAATTGTTTTTTTCGGGCGCCTTTTTTTGCGCTTAATTTCCTTGGTTTCCTAATTAGTATTATCTTCTGAAATAACGTTATCGTCTTTATTTTTCACTTTAACGCTTTTCTGTTTTTAACGATATCTTAAACGTTTCTAGATAAGTTGCGGAAATAACTGAATAATATCCTTTAGGTTAAGGGGCTATCCTGGCTTTTCCAGGTCCTCGTAAACTGTAACGTATGGTATAGTAAGTATTCTGCCGCCCTTTAGCAGCCACACCTTGTAATTATAAGTACCCTTATAACCTAATAACATGCTTTTTATTTCACGGGCTGCTAGCTTCTTTAATCTAGTCCTATAATTCTTATCGATCAGGATTATGTACCTGTTATCGAAAATTCGAAAGTAACTGTTATTAAGCCTATAAAATCTCTTAAGGTTAAAATCGAATCTTTTTTTAAAGCACTTTAACGGGGTTATATCTTTTATTATAAACTATCCAATCCTATTAATCGTATACGTTATAACTTCCATAATAAAATCCCAAAAGCAAGTAGGTATTTTCATCTAAGCGGAAGTTACGCGGGCTTCGTCTTGGAAAAATTGGATATCTCTTTTTGCCACACCGTTTTAATACTGGTTATGGAAACTGGAAATTACCAGCTTAATACCTTCCACTGCGCAAAACTTCTCAATAATCGTTATGTCGAACTTCCTACCGCCGTTAAAACGTAAGATCTGTACTGTTTTTTTTTCCTTCCGGGAAAAAAGCTTCCAAACGTCTATTAATTCGCGTAATATACGCGCATAAACTTTCTTATACCTCGTCCTTAGTTTTAAATAAATAATACTTTCTGTAACGCGAAAAATCGTCTATAATAAAACCGAAATAACCTTTATTCTTAATACTAATGGGCTTAACAAACCCTATATCATACCAGATAATCTTTTCTACAAACGTTACTTTTTTCTAGAAGTTTATGGAAAGGATTTTCCGTATTTTTCCTTCGTTATAAGTTGTGCAAAAAAATCTCTCTATTTCCTTAAGGTTTAAATTTATCCCCGTAAACCTTTTAATAATCCAAATTAATCGTTTTATATTAGGGTAACAAAAGCGGCGGTACCAAAAAAAGATTTTTTTCATAACTTTTTTAGTTATAAAAACCTTTCCGTTCTTAAAGGTACCTTAAAAAACCTTTTTTAAGTTATTGCCGTTTTTACCGAATGCCTTCCCCAGCCCGTATCCCTATTAATCGTCGTTCCCTAACTTTAAAACCTTAACGAGGGGCTTTGGCTTCCCATAAAGCCATAAAAAAAACCTTTCCGGATAACGTTAATCGTTATCCGCTGTAACCTATTAGGGTTTACTAAAATATTCTTATTTAAGTACCTCCCTTTTCTGTAAAATATCTTTTCAAAGAATATTTTTAAGGAAAACGTATTAATATATAAGGTATACTTTACCGTAATCTCGTTCTTTTTTTTACGGGGGCCTTTTAAGGGCCATTTTACTATCCCGATAAAGGTAACAACCACTGGGTTATTTTCTGTTAGAATCTGTATTCCTTTAGATCTGATATCCAGGATGCTGTTGCGTTCGAAATCCCTAATATTGTTAATAATATTAACGTTAGCTCCTAAGTCCCAAAGCAATTTATTTCTATCGTCTTCCATGGAGGAATGGACGCGTAAAAGCACTATGGCGCTTCCCATAACAATTGCTTCAGGGGTCTCGAACGCTATAACTTCAGCGCGTTTGACTGCTGTAGTTACAGTACATTCGGCTGCTGTAGCTGTCCCTGCTTCAGGGCTCTCGTCCACTGTGGCCACCGTTCCAGGGCAGTCAACTGCTGTAGACACCTCCTGAAGCTCCTCGTCGATTGTTGCTCCAGGGTAGTCAGCCACTGTAGCCTTAGTGGTCTCGACTGCTGTAGCCACTGCTCCAGGGCACTCAACCGCTGTAGCTTCAGTGCTTTCAGCCACTGTAGCATCAGGGCTCTCAGCCACTGTAACTACCTCTGCTCCAGCGCATTCAATCGCTATGGCTTCAGTAGATTCGACTACTGTCGTCACTGCTCCAGGGCACTTAACCGCTGTAGCTTCAGGGCTCTCAGCCACTGTAGCTCCTGGAGCTTCCTTCTAAATCATCTCGTCGTACTACTGCATAAGCTCTTGCAACTGTTGTTCGTTGACGTGGGCACTAAATGTTCCTCCACTAAAACGATACAAGTTTCTTAGGCCCTTAGGGATAAACTGCTCCTTGTTCTAACCACCTTTACGGGTATTACAGAAGCTGTTGCTTTGGCTGTTGTTGCTGTTGTTACCCTAACGTTGGCTACTATTTTAACCTCTTTTTTCTTTTTTTTTTGCCGCTTTTCTCCTTTTGCGGCTTAGGGCAGTCCTTAGTTAAGTGCCCGTACTTCCTACAGTTAAAGCAAAGTAGGTTACCGTTTTTATTCCATGCGGGCTTGTTATTTCGGAAATCCTTATTATCTTCCTTGCTTTTTTAAACGTTGTTAGATTTTTTGTCGTTCTTTTTTTTGTTACTAAAACGTTTATGGAATTTACTGTTAAAATCGTCGATTAGTTACTAAAAGGAATAATCTGTTTGCCGCAATATTAATTGTATAGTTTTATACCAGCTGCCAGTTCGGTTTTTTTATAACGGTAAAAAATATAGTAATATGTTCCTTATTACGGAATTTTATTCCGCAACCTTTAATTTCCCGCAAAAGCTTTTGAAACTTAATAGTAAACTGTATTAAGTTTTTACCGTTGTAAGTAATCTTGTTAAGTTTTTTTTAAAGGAACCTCTGCCTAGCTTTACTTATAACAATATAAGTTTTCCGCAAGGTCCGTAACATTTTCGTACCTTTTTTAATACCTGTAATCAACTTTAAGGGCGCCTTTTTGCAGGTTTTAGTGATAGTTTTGGCTAAACGGAGCTGATTTAATTGCTTTAGCTTTATGCCTTCCTCGTAGTTAATCTCTTCCAGTGCAAGGTTTAGGGCGTTGCTCCAGAGCTCCCAATTAGCCCAACCTAGCAGGTGATTCTCTTTGTCGAGGGTAAAATCGAAACGCTTCCAACGGAGCTTCGATTCTTCTTTGTTACTGGACTTCTTTTCCTTCAAGCGTGCACCTGCCCCGTCAGAGCTGTCTGAGCTGCCGGAGGTACTGCTGGAAGAGCTGTGGCTCCTTCTGTGCTTCGGGGGACCTGCAAACGAGTCTGCTGAAAAGGAGGAAAAGGAACTGTTTGAATCATCAGGGTCACTGCGTGCTACACTCTTTCCCTTAGGCGGCTTCTCGCTCTTCTGCCTCTTCGGTGGGTTAGGCTTCTCTGTAAGTAAGTCAATCTCTTTTACTTCACTTTCTATTGCAATAGGGACTTCCTTGGAGCTATTAACCTTAACTTCAGGCTAAGCGCTCTCTGACTTCTTGGGTTGTGCATTAGGTTGTGCACTTGCACTCGGCGACTTCGGCTTTGGATCCAACTTATCCAAGAACTGTGTTACCATTTCGTTCAGTCGTTCCACTGTATCAGTGGTCCTTTGGTTCTGGAGCTTCAGCTTTTCGTTTTGTTGCTTCAGCTCTCTGACCTCTTCTTAAACCTGCTGATAGTTGTTTTCTCGTGCCCTAACGTCCCGTCTAATGCCATTCATACTGGTACCCAGGAAGGTATAAAGCTTGTTTAAATTAGCCTCGGGCAGCTGTCTCTAGATGGGGGTTCTAAATCGTTCTCCCGGCTGCTGGGGCTGGGGTGCTGGAGCCTCCTCCTTTACTCTTTCTTCTTCTCCCTTACTGAAAAACTCTTCTCCTTGGGGTACATCCTGATCATCAGAAGGTTTAGGTTATGGAGAGGGAAATGGGGAGGGGCTTTTGTCGGCGTGCTTCTGGCCCTCCTGGAGGACGAAGCTGGTGTCGGATGGGTCGCTTTCAACAGGGAGCTTCCCGCGGTTCTTTTTCTTGCTCGCCATCGTTAACTGCTAAACTCTCTCTTAAATCGTTAACTGAACGACTTTTTCTTAAATCTCTTGCTTTTTTTATTAACTTAACTGCAAATAACCACTTCGTATAACGTACTAAGGTTACTAATCAACCAGAAAATGCTACCATGTCAGCAGTCACAGTGATCAAATGCAGGAAACTGGCGAGTTTTATATGCGATAATTCTTTAACTATTCTAATGGACAAATCTAATCCGTAAGCAATCGCCTTAAGTACATGATTAGGCGGTCAAAGGGTAAGCTGTAAATAAGCGGTAAACAAGGCATGTCGCAGGCTGCATCCTGCAGCCCTACACCGACAAAGCCTTCCAGCCTGCAACACCTGAAAGCACCAAATGCCGACAATATATTACAAAAGCAGTAAAAATCGATAACCGATAATTTAAAAAATGGTAAAAAAGGAAAAAAACGCGAAATACATTTTATTTTTTATAAAATAACTTTAGAATTTATAAAACTTGGTATTACTTAACGATAAGATATAAGCTAAATACAGTATTATAATTATAGCAAAATGGGACATATTACAGTAAGGGGTCAAATTAATCCGGTCCACTTCAAAAATCACACCAAAAACAGCGATTTTGCTACTTTTCCAATCAGCCATAACTTTGCAAAGAAAAATCTTAAAAGTAAGCAAATTAGATTGTTTTATAGATAATTACAAACGGCCTAGTGTCTGCTTAAACGGAATTGTAAAACCTTTTAAACTGCAAAAGTTACATTAAGGTTTTCGTATAAGATTGTTAGAAATCCTTGGTTCCTATACAAAATGGACCAGATTTGTATAGGGAACAAAGAATTTCAACTTAAAATTCCGTTTAACGTTTTGTAACTTTTGCAATTTAAAAGATTTTACAACTCCGATTAAGCAGACCCTAGGCCGTTTGTAATTATCTATAAAACAATCTAATTTGCTTATTTTTAAGATTTTTTTTTGCAAAGTTATGGCTGATTGGAAAAGTAGCAAAATCGCTGTTTTTGTTGTGATTTTCGAAGTGGACCGGATTAATTTGACCCCTTACTGTACCTAATAATACAAAATACCGCAAAATATTAACAAAAAAGTATATTAAAATTTAATACTCAAAAGTTTACTAAAAATTAAATTGGTAACAAATAAGTTAATATAACTTATATTTATTACGATGACCAAAAAAAAAAACGCGATAAAGATTAAAAGCGGCTAAGGCCTTTTTATTGGAAGTACTAAAAAGATAAGTTTAAAAAGCCCGATATGCAGACTTTTACCTCGTTAATTATAACCAGTTCCAGTACTTTATTTACGTAAAAAAATAACGGATTTATAAGCGAATTATCCGTATAAAGAAAAAAGGTTTCGATTTTTATACACGGACGGGATATAACCAGGAAAATTAATAATAATATCGAAAATTACGAATTTCCATTATATAAAAAAAGGTCGAAAATATAATATTAATATTAATATAGCCGAAAAGCGAAAAATGCCTTTAAAAGAACTTTACGTATTATTTCGGATAATGCGATTATTAAACTTTAAAAAGATTAATTTAAAGGTTTGTCAATAAATATTATTAAAAAGCTATTACCCAACTTTAATTACAGTTAGCTTTTAAAATAAACCTTCGAAAATAAAAAAGATTGCAAAAAATATTAACAAAGTTTTCTAACTAAAGTTAATTAACCTTTTATACAAAATAAAAAGCTATTAGAAAGCTGAAAAACGATATTTATAATATAATAAACCGGTTATATTAATAAAAAATGATTTTCCAACTTAAAATTTATTTACGCTGTTACAAGAGCTAAATAAGGCAAATACAGAAAGTATAAACGTAAAACAAATGGCATACATCTTTTGCCGATACATCTTTAGTATATATAGATTATTAATGGAAATTATTTTAAATAAAGGTATTACGTTTATCTTTAAATTCTAGCAAGGTCTTATAGCATAAATCGGCCTGAATTATAAGTTATCCAGCGCATTTAAACCTCAAATAAATGGATAAACAAAACGGTTAAACCAAATTTTTAAAATTTACTTACGATATTACATTAATTACAAACAAAATAATTAGGTTAAAAAGTTACTAATAACTTAATTAGTTTATAATACTAGTTACTATAAAAGTATTAAAATAACCTTAACAAATGCTAATTTTGGTTTTATACCGGAAGTTTATAAAAGAACACGCGATAACGGTTTAGTTAATATCAAAGCAATTTTAACGTTAAAACAACTTAAACAGTTATACGCAAAAATAAAGATAAAACTTAAATTTGTACGTAATTAAATAAAGAAATATTATAATCAGACAAAGTTAAAAAAACCAACTTTTTCGAAAGGAAATATGGTTTATTTAATTATCAAAAATATCAAAACTAAACGCCCAAATTAAAAACTCGACTTTAAATATATCGGCCTATACAAAATTATTAAGAAAATTTCAAAAAATAATTACGAATTAAAGTTACTCCCAAAAGTTAAGCTTTATTTAATTTTTCATATTTCTTTGTTTAAGTTAACAGCAAACACCATTAATATTAATACAAAACAAAAGGAGAAAGTAAAAAGAAATATATTAATATACGAAGTAAAGGAAATTTTAAACGTATGCAAAAAAACGGATTTATTAAATACTTAATTAAAAAAAATTAACCAAATTCTAAAAATACCTAAAAACCTGTTAAAAATCTCATAAACGCCCAGCGCCTTTTAAAGAACTTTCACTAATAACGCCGGGACCCGTTATAAGCGCCCCTTAATCCACGTTATTAAAATTAAACTAGTTAATAATATTAATACCAAACCAATTAGTCGGGACCGCGGTTTACGTAAACGTAGCAATTTCGGTAAACAGTTTCCTTTGTTTTTTTTCTAAACGAACAAACTTTTCCATTACTTCGGCACTTTTAATATCACGATAGAACATTTCCAACCCATAATTACGAAGTAGTCGCCGTTACTTTTAAAAACGATTTAATTTGTTAATGGCGATACGTAATATTTTTCGAACCTGTTTTTTTTCGCGTTCCAAACGGTTTTTTTCGTTTAATAATTTTTTGTGCTCCGTTTTTAAAGGTCCGAATATATCGCAAAAATCCCCGTATCGAATACAGCGCGTACATTTCCCGGAATTACGAAAATCTTACAATCTACAATTTTTTTTTTACATCGAGAATAGGACGGTATCGTAAAACTAATTCGAATTATTCGTTTAGCCAAAATAATAACGTTAATGCGTTAACAAAAACGGAACTTTTTAATTTAACCAAACATAATAATTAACCCAGAAAATACTAAAAAAAAGTAAAAAAAAAGTTACTTATTTAAAATTAATAAATAAACAATTAATTTTTAAGAGCAAAAATCCTAAAAAAAAGAAATCGTATTATAACTTAACAAAACTTAACTTTTCCAAAAACGGTCGGAATTTTAGAAAAATAAAATCTAACAGTAACCTTAAGTTATATAACCGGCTTAAAAAACTTAACGGTTTTAGCACTTTAAACGCTTTAAGCTATATAGCAACGTTTAAAGAATTTAACGAACTTAAAGGTTTAAGCGCCTTAAGTACCTTAAGTTAAAAATAAGATATATACGTTTATTATTTTCTATAATTTTAGATAATACCAGCTTATAATACAATTTAGTTATCTAAATCATCCTTAATTATCTGCTATTACTAAACGTAACTAATTTATTCCTTGTTGCTTAATTTCCTACAGTACCACTACTAATATAAACCCGTACGATTAAGTTTAATAGTTGGTTAACTAGTCCAGCCGTTATAAATAGTTGGTTAATTAACCCTGCCGTTATACGTTATAAGTTTTTATTTAGTAATATAGTTAGATTTTAAGTAATATTTCGAATCGCCAATATGTTAACCAATATTTAAGTAACTATTATTCTGGAATATACGGCTTAGTAACTTTAAGATAAAGTTAAAAAGTTCAAAGTTATTATTTAGTAATTTATTAACAAAATGGTAGCAGCCTAGCAAATAGGTTTTTATAAAATAAAGCTTAAGAAATTTTACCTTTATAACGGGAAAGAGAGTATTTAAAGCTCTTTAACTTAAGTTCGAGTTTATTTTCGTTTTAAAGGACTTACCGATCTGGCGAATTAGATCTTTATTATCGCCGTTTGCTTAGAAGGGGATGCTTTTAATTAATTTGAACTTATTATAAAGGATTTCTTGAAAAACGGGAAGTTTAATTAAAAAGAGATTATTCGGAAAGTCTTTTTTAGTAATGTCAATTTCGAAAATAAATTTAAGCATAATTTCGAAAATCCGGATAAAAAATAAGTTATAGTTTAAAAGATTTTTTAATTGCGTTAAAAAAGGTTAGTTTTTACGTATATTGCGGAATGTAAGAACTTTATAGTTAAAATAAAATGGACGGATAACGAAAACGATATTTTAATCGATACTTTTTATAAAAGTTTAAAAAGTGACGTTAAAAACGAAATTATTGAAGTTTTACGACTTGCGATATTCGATAAGTATATTACGAAAATAATTGAAATCGATAACTGATAGTTTAAAAAAGGATAAAAACGATAAAAAACGATAGAAAAGGAAAAAATACCTTATTTTACGGATTAAATATTTTAAGATTAGTTAAGGAAAAAGGCGTGAAACATTTTTTATTTTTTATGAAATAGTTCCAGAATTTATAAAACTTTATATTACTTAACAACAAGATATAAATTAAATATAATATTATAATTACAGAAAAATGGAATATATTATTTAATAATGCAAAGCGTTACAGAAAACCGATAAGAAAATGCATTAAATCTTAATATCCAAAGAATTACTAAAAGGTTAAAACGGCAATAATTAAGTTAATATAATTTATATTTATTACGATACTAAATAAATAAAACGCGATCAGGATTAAAAGCGGTTCAGGCTTTTTTATAGATAGTAATAAAAGATAAGTATAAAAGGCCCGATATATAGACTTTTACCTTATTAATTATAATTAATTCCAGTATTTTGTTTATAAAGAAAAGAAATAACGAATTTATAAATAAATTACCCGGATATAAAAAGAAAGATTTAATTTTTATACCCGGACGGGATATAATTAAGAAAATTAATAATAGTACCGAAAATTACGGGTTTTTATTACTTAGGAAAAGGTCGAAAATATAATACCAGTATTAACATAGCCGGAAAGCGAAGGATGTTTTTAAAAAGATTTTACGTGTTATTTCGGATAATGCGATTATTAGATTTAAAAAGAATTAATTTAAAGGATCATCGATAAGTACTGTTAAAAGGTTATTACCGATATTTGGATTTAGTTAATATTTGAAATAAATTTTTAAAAACGAAAAATATTGTAAAAGAAATTAACAAAGTTTTTTAGTTAAAGTTAGCCGATCTTCTAGACGGGATAGAAGGTTATTAAAGAATTAAAAAACGATATTTGCGATATGGTAGACTAACTATATTAATAAAAAAAAGAAGATTTTCTAATTCGAAGTTTAGTAATATTGTTAGGAAGGCCAGTTAAAGCAAATGTAGAAAGTATATAAGCGATTTATAAAGCAAGTTTAATAGTTTATAAAGTTTTTAAAAAAGGGACGTTATTTATAAAAAAGCCTTAAGATAGTAAAAACCGGGAACGGTAACAAAAACTTCCTAAAATGGCTTTAAGTACGATAATAAAAGTTAATAATGACTTTGTTATCTTAAAAATACGAATTAAGACATATTGGTATATCGTAATAGTGGATTACGGAGCTCTAGATACCAATTATATTATCCTAAAGTTAGTAAACCAGCTTAGATTGTTATAAAAGGATAAAAGAAACTTTTATATTGCCAAAAACGCTGAAAGTTAGGTATTTATTTACGACAACGAAAAAATTTATGTAAAATTAATTATTTTGAGATTTTTATTTAAAGATAAATCTAAAAGGTTAATTTCGATATTATTTTGTGAAGGAATTACGACGGAATCTTAGAAAAACCATAATTATATTAATATATCTTTTTAATCGATTAAAATATTAACTAGGTAAAGTTTATTTTATACCCTATCGACAAGCAAAAAAAACGAACGAGATTTGTATATTCGATCCGCAAGAAGAAAAACGATAAATATAAGTATAAGAATATAATAAAAACCTTATTACTTAAAAAAATACAACATAAAAAAAGGATATAGTAAACGTATTTAAGGTATTATAGCTATTATTTAAGCATAACTTTATAACATAAACAAAAATTTAAAACACTAATCCGAAAAACCAAAAGGAAATATAGTGAATATATTATTACAATATCGCAAGTATAAACGATTGTTTTAAAAAAAGCTTAAAATAAAGCTACCAGAATATAGTAAATACAATTATAAGATAATTCTTTAAAAAAACATCTTACCTAAGTTTTACCTTATTTATAATTTAAACGAAGTAATGTTTTATATTTTATAAAAGTATTTAGAAGATAGATTCCAAAAAGGATAAATTCGACGATTTATATGTTTAGCCGGATACCTTATATTTTTCGTATTTAAAAAACAGCAAGTTACGATTAATAATAAATTATTAATATCTTAATAGCATTATTATCAAAAATAAAATACTTTTATTATTAATTACTAAAATAAAAAATCATTTATAAAAAACTAAATAGTTTACCATTCTAAACCTTAAAAACGGGTATAACCTAATTTGAATTAAACTAGGATATAAATAAAAACAGCTTTCAAAACAAAATACGAACTATACGAATATTTAATTACATTAATAAAACTTATGAACGTATTAATAATCTTTTAACAAATAATTAATTACGTATTTCGAAAATATCTAAATATTTTTATCATGTGCTATTTGGATGATATTCTAATCTTTTCAAAATCAGAAAAAGTACATATAAAATACGTTCATTAAATTCTTTAAGCTTTATAAAACGTTAATTTGTTAATTAACGCCGAAAGAAATTTAGTTCCATATATAAGAGATAAAATACCTGAGATATATTATTACTTTAGAATATATTAAAATAAATCCGAAAATATAATAATTACCGAGTAGCTTATATCTATTATTATTATAAAAATATAAGCATTTAGTGGATTTATTAATTATTACAGAAAATTTATTAAATATTTTAACAAAATTATAACATTATTATCGAATTTAACTAGAAAAAAAACGAATCCCAGTAAAAGATAAAAACAAAAAAGGTTCTTTAATAAAATAAAAACGCGATTATTAATAAATTAATATTAATTATATACAATCCGGAACTTTTCTTCGAGGAGACGTAACCGTGTATGTATTTGGATAAAATAATAGATTGCTACCTTAATTTTTAGCTTTACTACCCTTTTCCGTTTCGCAGTTCTTATTTACGATTTTTTTCGCAATTTTGGAAGCTTTTCGTTATTTTGAACAGCCGGGCAAATTATCGCTTGTAACTTTTTGATGTATAATGTTTTAATAGCTGGATTTCGGAATTATTTAATTTGTTATTATTATCCTTTTTCAGTTTCGTTAACAATACCTTTACCAAAGTAAGATTATTCCGTATAAGTTACTGTTACTTAAAAAATCGGTTATTATTATATTCGGTAATTAAACGGTAACCGAAAATTAAAGGCTGCAGTCGGTTTACTGAAGAAAAAATTTCCAGATTGATAGTAACGTTAACCGCCTTAAATTATGGAGTTATCTTTTTTAAAGAGATAGCTAAGAAAAAAACGGTTTCTGTCGAAACCTTCTCGTAGCGGATAATGGGTATTTAATATTTGGGGTCGCCTAATATATTATATTATTTCGGTTCGTATCTTAATTAATAATAAATTAAAAAATACCGTAAAAACGATTTAGGTTGGACTTTATAATCGTAAAACTGGCGAAGGTTTGCAAAGCTTTTTACAAACTTTTAAAGTTTATCTTTAAAGTTTATACTTAAAGTTTACCGTACAAAACTATTTTCAACCGTTAAGAACCTTGCTAAACCGTGGCCAACGGGCATAAGGTTTACCAGAGTCGAAGCTTGTCGGTAATTACGTATCAGTCGGAATCGGAATAAAATATAGGACTAAAGTATATAATTTGTCCAAATCGTAAAAAACTATTTAAAGAATTATCGTATTCGAAAATACTGCATATAATATCTATCGTGGAAAATTATCGTGAAATAATTTCTGTATATTGATTTAGCCTTATTTTCCAGCCTTAAACCTTTATTTTACCTTGCATATAATCCGGAACGCTTAATTAAGTTAAAACCCGATTTTTCGGATTCTATATTAAGCGCGGTAATTAGATACCGAGATAATTAAGGAATATTTTACGTAATTAGTTTTAATTTTTACAAATTAAAAAAGTCAAAATTAAAATATATTATTTTCGATAAAAAGTTTATAGTTATCGTTAACGTTTTTCGAGGATTTAAGTATATACTTAAAGGAAATCTTTATTAAATTAAGGTTTATATTAATTATAAAAACTTATAAAACAATAATTACTGTTATGGCCCAGCCAGGCTTGGCCTTTCCAAAAACAGTCGGAGATTTTCAAAGGATAAGCTCCGACCAGGAATTCGGCTTACGTAACTTATAATTACGATAAATCCGGTAATTACTAGTAATTATTACGGTGGCAATAATCAAACTTAATTAGTAATAATTATTATGGATTAACAGGAAAAATAAATACGTTTAGTATTTCTCATAGTTTTAAATAATACCAGCTTGTAATATAATTTATTTATTTAGATTACCTTTAATTATTTATTATTACCAAACGTAATTAATTTATCCGTTATTGCTTAGTTTTTTATAATATTACTGTTAACATAAACCCGTACGATTAGGTTTAATAATTGGTTAATTAACCTAATCGTTATACGTTACAAGTTTTTATTTAATAATATAATTAAATTTTAAGTAAAACTCGAATTATTAATATGTTAATTAACGCATAAATAATAGTTATTTCGGAACTTACGGCTTAATAACTCTAAAATAAAGTTAATAAATTCGAAGTTATTTTTTAGTAATTTATTAATAAGGTAATGTTAACTTAATAAACGGGTTTTTGCAAAATAAAGCTTAAGAAACCTTAATTTTATAATAAGAAAAAAACGTTTAGAGTTTTTTAATATAAATTCGGGTTTATTTTCGCGTTAAAGGACTTACCAATCCCGCGGACCAGATTCTTATTGTTACCGTTTACTTAAAAAAGGATGCCTTTAATTGGTTTAAGCCTATTATAAACGACTTTTTGGAAAACGGAAAATCAAATTAGGAAAAAACCATCCGGAATGTCTTTTCCAGTTATGTTAATTTTAAAAATAAGCTTAAAAACAATTTCGAAAATCCGGACGACGAACGAATTATAACTTAATAAATCTTTTAATTACGCCAAAAAAATTAATATCTAAGTACGTTATAGAATTTAGGAATTTTATAGTAAAGGCAGGATAAACGGATAACTAAAACGATACTTTAATCGATATATTTTATAAAAATTTAAAAAAGAACATTAAAAACGAAATTTTTAAGTTTTTACGATTTACGAAACTTAATAAATATATTATAAAAGTAATAAAAATCGACAATCGATAATTCGAAAAACGATAAAAACGACGAAGGTATTTTATTTTATGGATTAGATAATTTAAGTTTAATTAAAGAAGAAAACGTAAGGCGTTTTTTATTTTTTATAGAACAATTCCAAAACCTATAAAATTTAGCATTACTTAATAACGGGATATAAACCAGGTATAATGTTATAATTACGATAAAATAAGATATGTTACTAGACGATGCAAGTTATTATAAAAAACCGACAAGAAAGTATATTAAACTTTAGTATTTAAAGGGTTACCAAAAGGTTAAAACGGTAACAGATAAGTTAATATAATCCATATTTGCAAAAACGAAAAACAAAAAAAAATACGATAAGGATTAAAAGCGGCTAAAGTTTTTTTATAGGCAGCAATGGAACGGCAGGTATAAAAGGCCCGGTATGCGAATTTCCATCTTATCAACTGCAACCAATTCCAATACCTTGTTTACGTAAAAGAAAAATAACGGATATACGAACGAATTATCCGTATATAAAAGGAAGGTTTTGACTTTTATACCCGGACGAGGTATAATTAGGAAAATTAATAATGGTACCGAAAATTGCGAATTTTTATTACATAAGAAAAAGTCGAAGATATAGTATTAATATTAACATAGTAGGAAGGCGAAAGATGTCCTTAAAGGGCCTTTACGTATTATTTCGGATAGTACGACTATTAAAACTCCAAAAAACTAATTTAAAGATTTGTCGATAAATATTATCAAAAAGCTATTACAGAAATCCAGTTATAATTAGTTTTTGAAATAAACCCTTAAAAGTAAAGAAAATTACAAAAAAAGTTAATAAAGTTTTTTAATTAAAACTAATTAGCGTTTTACGTAGAATCGGAAATTATCCAAAAATTAAAGAACGACATTTGCGATATAATGAATTGATTATATTAGCAAAACAAAAATCTTTAGTTCGAAACTTAATTACGCCGCTAAAAAGGTTAGATAACGTAAATATAAAAAATATGCGAACAATTTATAAAACAAATCCAATAACTTACAAAATCCCTAAAAAAGAAACGCTACCTATAAAAAAGCCTTAAAGTGGCGCAAGCCGGAAACAATAATAAGAACTTCTCAAAATAACTTTAAATACGAATTAGAATATATTAGTATACCGCAATAATAAATTATGGAGTTTTAAATGCCAATTATATCACCCCGAAGTTGGTAAATTAGCTTAAACTGCTATAGAAAGATAAGAAAAACCTTTATATCGCCGAAAACGCGGAAAGTTAAGCATTTATTTACGATAACGGGAAAATTATATGCGAAAATAATTATTTCGAGATTATTGTTAAAAAATAAACCCAGACAGTTAATTTCGATATCGTTCTGTTAAGAAATTACGATATAATTTTAAATAAGCTATAGTTATACCAATATAACCCCTTAATCGATTAAAATATTAGCTAAGTAAAATTTACTATATATTTTATTAACAAATAGAAAAAACAAATAAAATCTTATTATTTAATTAATAAAAAGAAAAGTAACGAATACAGGCATAAAAATATAACAAAAACCTTACTATTTAAAAAAACAAAACATAAAAAAAATATAACAAACGTATTTAACGTATTATAATTACTATCCGGGCGTAACTTTGCAATATAAACGAAATCCTAAAAAACCAGGCCGAAAGACCAAAAAAATATAGTTAATGTATTGCTATAATATCGCAAATATAAGTGATTGTTTCAAAAATAATTTAAAACGAAATTACTAAAATATAACTAATAAAACCATAAAATAATCCTAAAAAAAGGCACTTTACTTAAGTTTTACCTTATTTATAATTTAAATAAAGTAAAACTTTATATCTTACAAACATATCTAAAAAATATACTTCAAAAGGGATAAATTCGACGATTTATATTTTTAATAAGATATCTTATATTTTTCGTACTAAAAAAAATAGCAAGTTACAACTAATAATACATTATCGACATTTTAATAGCATTATTATTAAGGATAAAATACCTTTACTATTAATTTCTAAAATAGAAAATCGCTTATAAAAAACTAAATAATTTACAGTTCTAGATTTTAAGAACGGATATAACTTAATTCGAATTAAATTAAAACACGAATAAGAAACAGCTTTTAAAACAAAATACAGATTGTACGAATATTTAATAATATTAATAAAATTTACGAACGTACCAGTAACCTTTTAACGAATGGTTAACTACGTATTTCGAAAATACCTAGATATTTTCGTTATATGTTATCTGGATAATATCTTAATTTTTTCAAAATCGGAAAAAGTACATACAGGATACGTTTATTAAATTTTTCAAGTATTACAAAACGCCAATTTGTTAATTAATGCCGAGAAAGATCAGTTCTACATACAGGAAGTGGAATATTTGTAACATATTATTATTTTGGGATATATTAAAATAAACCTTAAGAAAATTACAACAGTTACGAAATAACTTATATTGACTATTATTACAAAAATGTAAGCATTTATTAAATTCGCTAATTACTACCAAAAATTTATTAAATACTTTAATAAAATTATAACGCTTTTATTTAATCTTATTAAAAAAGGAAGCGAATTTTAATAAACGATAAAAATAAAAAGGCTTTCTAACAAATTAAAAACGCGATTATAAATAAACCAGTAATAAGTATATACGATCCAAAACGTCTAGTTAAGTTAAAAACCGATTTTTCGGATCACGCGTTAAACGCAGTTATTAAATACCGAAATAATTAGAGAATACTTTACCTGATTATATTTTATTTTTACAAATTAAAAGGAATAAAAATAGATTATGCCATTTTTAACAAAAATTTTATAGTTATCGTTAAAACCTGTCGAAAATTTAAGTATATACTTAAAGGAAATCTTTACCAAATTAAGATCTATATTAATCATAAAAACCTCATCTATTTTACTATTACGCGAAAATTTACAAAACGATAATTACGTTAGGCGGAAAAGCTAGCAGAATACGACTTCGTTATTATTTACCAAAAAGGCTTTAAAAACGGCAAAACAAATACTTTTAACAAACGACTTAATTTAAACAAATTAGTTAAAATTAACTACAAAGTTTTTAATATTACCTTAAAGGGATACTTAAAATTACGACAAATTATAACAATTAAAAGAATACCCTTTAATCTATATTAAAAAATATAATAATACAACAATAACTTACCCAACGATTAGAAAACAAACAAAATTTAAGTATTAAAAGATGTTAACAAAACTTAATATGAAACGTACATTAACATTTATTACATGGATATCTAGGAATTTACAAAACTCTAAAATAACTACAGCATAATTTTTACTTTCCTAAAATAAAAGCAGCAATACAAAAAGGTAAAAAAAAAATACAACGTTTGCGTTAGGGCCAAAGTTTTAAGGCATAAATTATACGGAAAATTACAACTATTTCCAATTTTATAATACCTATAAGATTCGATTATTATGAACTTTATTACTAAACTCCCTTTATCCGAAAACTTAACGACGGAAATATATTATAACAATATTTTGGTAATTATTAATCGATTTACGAAATTCTTTTTATTTTCTACCTTACTACGAAAATACAAACGCAAAATAAATAATATATTTTTTAATACGTTTTTAATATACATAAGTTACCAACAAAAACTATTTTAAATAAAGGTACTACGTTTATCTTTAAATTTTGATAGGATCTTATAGTATAAATCGGCCTAAATTACAAATTATTTAACGTATTTAAACTTTAAACAGATAAATAAATAAAACGATTAAATTAAATTTTCGAAACTTACTTTCGATATTACATTAATTACGAACAGAATAACTGAGTCGAAAAGTTATTAATAATCTAATTAATTTATAATACTAGCAATTATGAAAATATCAAAATAATTCTAGCAAATGTTAATTTCGATTTTATACTAAAAGTTTACAAAAAAATACACGATAACGGTTTAATTAATATTAAAGTTATCCTTACGTCAAAATAACTTAAACAGCTATACGTAGAAATAAAAACGGAAGTCGAATTTATACGTAACCAGATAAAGAAATATTACAACCAGAAAAAATTAAAAAAACCAACTTTTTCGAAAGGAAATATAATCTACTTAATTACCAAAAATATTAAAACCAAACGCCTAAATTAAAAAACTTAATTCCAAATATATTAACCTATATAAAGTTACTAAAAGAATTTTAAAAAATAATTACGAATTAAAGTTACTTCCGAAAATTAAGCTTTATCTAATTTTTTATATTTCCTTGCTTAAGTTAATAACAAATACCATTAAAGTTAATATAAGACAAAAAAACGAAATAAAAAAAAGGCATTAATATACGAAGCAAAAAAAGTTCTACACGTATGCAAAAAAAAACGGACTTATTAAATATTTGATTAAATAGAAAAACTACCCAAATTCCGAAAACACTTAAAAACCTGCCAAAAATCTTATAAACGCCTAAAAGCTCTTAAAGAATTTTCACTAATAACGTTGGGATTACCGGCTATAACACCTCAGTTAATATTATTAATAATAAACCAGTCGATATTTCCAATACCTAACCAATCTACCGAATCAGGAATCTGCGCCAACGTAACGGCATTAATTTTTAATCTTGCCTATTTCCGTTCTTTTTTAATTCGTTTAACGATTAAAAATTACGCTAAACTATAATAACACCTTTTAAACGCACCAAAGCCTTTTGCTTACGTAACCGAATTAAACGAATTAAAACCTTATTTCTTTCTTTTTAGTATCGACGTTATATTTCGAAATAACGCCGTTAAAATTCCAAAAAACGCTTTTCCGCGAACGTCTTTTTCTGCTTAAAACGTTAATATTCCTAACAAAAACTTTGTAGGGAAGATACCGGTACGCCGGTACTATTATAAAAACGACCCCGAAATATATATTTTTCATATCGCAATATATTTTCCATCATTTTATATTTTAATTCTTTTAAAAAATACCAAAAATGAAGCATAATTTCAAAACCAAAATCGTTAAAAACTTCCATAAGTTCAGTACGGCGAACGGTAAAAAAACGTAGTTTACGGCAAATTTTATCTTTTCGATTAAACATGTTATTTACCTAAAAAAGTAATTGTAAAAAAAAGAAGTTATTTATCAAAAATCACAAATAAACAAATTAATCTTTACAAGTAAAAATCTTAAAAGAAGGAAAATCGTATTATAGCCTAACCAGGCTTGGCCTTTCCAAAAACGGTCGGAGATTTTCAAAAAATAAGCTTTAACCAGAAATTCGGGTTACGTAACTTGTAATTGCGGTAAATCCGATAATTAAAAGTAATTACAGTAACAGAATTACTGGTAATTACCACGGTAACAGTAATTAAACGTAATCAGTAATAGTTATTATAAATTTACCAAAAGAAAATACGTTTATTATTTCCTATAATCTTAAATAACACCAGCTTGTAACACAACTTAGTTACCCAAATTACTCTTAATTATCTGTTATTACTAAACGTAACTAATTTACCCGTTATTGCTTAATTTTCTATAATACTACTATTAATATAAACCCGTATAACTAGGTTTAATAGTTGGTTAACTAGCCCAGCCGTCACAATTACGTTATGTAAAAAGGTTAACGGAATATAATTTGGTTATTATTTATTAAAAAAAAATCTGAAAACGGCAAAATAAACGTTTTTAATAAACGGCCTAACTTAAAAGAAAAGTTAATTAAAGTTAATTAGAAAATTTTTGATATTACCTCAAAAGAATATTTAAAATTACGATAAATTGCGATAATTAAAGCAGTACTTTTTGATTTATATTAAAAAAATATAGCAATATAAAGATAGCTTACCCGATAACCAAAAAACAGATAAACTCCAGGTTTCGGAAAAATATTAACAAAACTTAATATAAGAGGTATATTAATATTTATATTATAAATATCCAGGAATTTACAAAACATTAAAACGTTTATAACGTACCTATTATTTACTTAAAATAAAAATAACAGTATAAAAGGTTAAACAAAAATACGACGTATATACCAAAGTTAAGGCTTAACGGCATAAATTTTACAGAAAACTGCAACCATTTTTAATTTTATAGCAACTATGGGATTCGATTATTATAGATTTTATTATTAAACTTCCCTCATATCAAAACCTAGCGATAAAAGTATATTATAACAGTATTTTCGTAATCTTCGACCGATTTACGAAACTTTTCTATTTTTTTACTTTATAATAAGGATATCGACATGGAATATATAATATATATCTTTTTCAGATATATCTTTAGCGTATATAAATTACCAGCAAAAATCATTTTTAATAAAGATACCACATTTACCTTTAAATTCTAACAAGGTTTTATAATACAAATCGGCCTAAACCATAAATTATCTCATACATTCAAACCTTAAACAAATAAACAAATAAAACGGTTAAACCAAACTTTCAAAACCTACTTACAATATTATATTAACTATAAACAGAATAATTAAGTCGAAAAATTACTAGTAACCTAATTATTTTCCGATTAAAACGTGGCTTTCTTTTAGCTAAGGTGCTTTAGTATATCTGTTAGCTGATATATCTTTTTAACGTTTTGAAGAATTCGGGACGTTAATCGTTATACTTTATTATATTTTCGTAATAAGGTAAAAAATAAGAAAATTTCGTAAATCGATTAACGATTACGAAAATATTATCGTAATATACTTTTATTATTGGATGTTCGGATAAGGGAAATTTAGTGATAAAATCCATAATAATCGAATCCCATGGTCGTTATAAAACTGGAAGTAATTATAATTTTCCGTATAGTTTATACCGTAAAGCCTTAGTTCTGGCGTAAACGTCGTATTTCCGTTTGATTTTTTGTATTGTTATCTTTATCTTAGGAAAGCAATAGGTACGTTGTAATCGTTTTAGGGTTTTGTGGATCCCTGGGTATCCATGAAATGGGTGTTAATGTATATCCCATATCAGATCTTGCTAACATTTTTTTAGTACCTGAATTTTATTCTTTTTTAATTGTTAGGTAGGTTGTCGTTATATTGCTATATTTTCTGATGTAGGTTAGAGGGTATTGCCTTGATTATTGCAATTTGTCGTAATTTTAGGTGTCCTTTTAAGGTAATATCAAAAATTCTGTAGTTAACTTTAACCAATTTCTTTTTTAGGTTAGGTTATTTATTAAAAGCATTTGTTTTGCCGTTTTTAAAGCCTTTTTAGTGGATAATAACGAAATCGTATTCCGTTAATTTTTCCGCATAACGTAGTTGCCGTTTTGTAAGTTTTCGTATAATAATAAAACGGGTAAGATTTTTGTAATCGGTGTAAACTTTAATTTAATAAAGGTTTTCTTTAAGTATATATTTAAATTTTCGAAAAGCCTTAATAATCACTATGAATGTTTTGTCGGCAATGGCATAATTTAATTTTGCTTTTTTTAATTTGTATAAATAAAAAGTAATCGGGTAAAATATTTCTTAATCGTTTCGGTATCCAATAACCGTATTTAACGTATATTCCGAAAAGTCGGTTTTTAACTTAATTAAGCGTTTTGGATCGTATATAATTAATATTAATTTATTAAAAAGCTTTTTCTGTTTTCGTTATTTACTGGAATTCGTTTTTTTTCTGGTAAGATTAAACAAAAATATCGTAATCTTGTTAAAGTATTTAATGAATTTTCGGTAATAATTAACAAATTTAATAAATACCTATATTGTTATGACAGTAATAAATAATAAGCTATTCGGTAACTGCTGCAATATTTTGGGGATTTATCTTAATATATCCTAAGGTAATAATATATCCTAGATATTCCATTTCTTACATATAAAACTAACTTTTTTTGCATTAATTAACAAATTAACGTTTTATAAAACTTAAAGAACTTAAAGAACTTAATAAACGTATCCTATATATGCTTTTTTTAATTTTGAAAAAATCAAAATATCGTTAAGATAACATATAACGAAAATATCCAGGTATTTTCGAAATACGTAATTAACCATTTATTGAAAGGTTACCGGTACGTTCGTAAATCTTATTAATATAACCAAATATTTATACAGTCCGTATTTCGTTTTGAAAGCCGTTTTTTATTCGCGTTTTAGCTTAATTCGAATTAGGTTATATTTATTTTTAAGATTTAAAGCGGTAAACTATTTAGTTTCTTATAAGTAATCTTTTATTTCGGTAATTAGTAATAAAGGTATTTTATTTTTAATAATAATGTTATTAAGGTATCGATAATTTATTATTAACCGAAATTTGCCCTTTTTTCGGTACGAAAAACATAAGGTATCTAGTTAAAGATATAAATCGTCAAATCCATCCTTTTTAAAGTTTATTTTCCAGGTATTTTCGTAAGGTATAAAGTTTTGTTTCGTTTAAATTATAAATAGAATAAAATTTAGGTAAAATACTTTTTTTAAGGATTATCTTATGGTTTTATTTGTTATGCTTTAGTAACTTCGTTTTAAGTTTTTTTTTGAAATAATCGCTTATACTTATAATATTGTAATAATATATTAACTATATCTTTTTTTAACTTTTCGAATTAATGTTCCAAAATTTCGTTTATATCGTAAAGCTATATTTAAATAATGGCTATAATACGTCGAATACGTTTATTATGCTTTTTCTTTCTTGTATTTTGTTTTTTAGGTAATAAGATTTTTGTTATATTTTCATGCCTGTATTTATCGTTTTTTTTTTACCGATCGAATATGGAAATTTCGTTCGTTTTTTTTATTTATCGATAAAATATAAAACGAATTTTACCTGGCCAGTATTTTAATTAATTAAGGGGTTATATTGATATAATTATAATTTTCCTAAAATCATGTCGTAGTTTTCTAACGGAACGATATTAAAATTAATTATTTAAATTCGTTTTTAAATAAAAATCTCGAAGTAATTAATTTCGCATACAATTTTTCCGTTATCGTAAGCGAATGCTTAACTTTCGGCGTTTTCGATAATGTAAGGATTTTTTTTTATCCTTTCATGGTAGTTTAAGTTAGTTTACCAATTTCGGGGTAATATAATTAACGCTTAAAGTTCTGTAATTTATTGATACGGTATACCAATATGTCCTAATTCGTATTTTCAAAGTAACAGGGGTATTGTTAATTTTTATTATCGTATTTAAAGTTATTTTGGGAAGTTTTTATTATTACTTCCGGCTCGCATTATCCTAAAGCTTTTTTATAGGTAACCTTTTTTTTTGAGGACTTTGTAAGTTATTGGATTTGTTTTATAAATTGTTCGTATATTTTCTATACTTACTTTATCTGGCTTTCTTAGCGGTATAACTGAGCTTTAAGTTGGAAAATCTTTTCCTTTTGCTGGTATAGTTGGTTTGAAATTTTATAAATATCGTCTTTTAGTTTTCCGACAGCTTCCCATCCCGTATAAAGGGCTAACTAGTTCCAGTTGGAAAACTTTACTAATTCTTTTTATAATACCTTCCGTTTCTGAAAGTTTGATTCAAATATTAATTATGTCTGAATATCGGTAATAGCTCTTTAATAGTACTTATCGATTATCTTCTGCATTAATCTTTTTTCCGTTTGATAATTGCACCATCTAAAATAATACATAAGGTCCTTTTAGAGGTATTTTTCGCCTTTGGGCTATGTTAAAATTAATGTTATATTTTCGACTTTTTCTTATGTAATGGAAACTTGCAATTTTCGATACCACTATTAGTTTATCTAGTTATACCCAGTTTAGGTATAAAAATCGAAACCTTCCTTTTACATACGGGTAATTCGGTCGTAAATCCGTTACTTTTTTTCTACGTAAACAGGGTATTAGGACTAATTATAATTAATAAAATGGAAACTTATATATCGCGTTTCCTAGATCTGTCTTTCCACCGCCGTCTGTAAAAGGGCCTTAGCCACTTTTAATCCCTGTCGTGTTTTTTTCTAATTGATTGGTATAGTTACTTTTAGGAATTTCTGCTATCCCTAATAATCCTGCAATTGTTAAATAAAAGCCAAGGAATTCCGCTTAACTATTGCTTGGAAAAGGGCTTTTATTTCTTTAAGTTTTTATCGTATTTTTGTAATAAGTTAATAATTATCTTGGATTCGGATTATGTTAATTTATTTATTATTATTCCGACCTTTCGGTAATCTTTCGGGTACCGGGGTTTATTGTATTTTTTTATCGGTTTTTAGTAATAACTTGCATCGTTTAGTAACATGTTCCATTTTATCGGAATTATAACACTGTACCTGGCTTATATTTCGTCGTTAAGTAATGCCAAGTTTTATAAATCCTGGAGCTATTTCATAAAAGGTAAAAGGTATTTCGCGGTTTTTTTTAATTAATTTTAAAATATTTAACCCGTAAAATAAAATGTCGTTTTTTGTCGTTTTTTAAACTGCCGATTATCGATATTTATTATTTCCGGAATGTATTTATCGAATGTCGTAAGTTATAGGAATTTAATAATTTCGTTCTTAACGTTTTTTTTAAATCCTTATAAAATATATCGATTAAAGTGTTATTTTTTTCATCCGTTTATCCTGTTTTTGCTATAAAGTTTTTAAATTTTATAGCATATTTGGAAATTGGTTTTTTAACGCAATTAAAGGATCTGTTAAGCTACAATTCGTTCCTTATTTAGGTTTTCAAAGTTACTTTTAAGCTTATTTTTAAAATTAACGTAATTAAAAAAAGTTTTCTTAGTAATTTTTTCCTAATCGAACTTCTTTTTTTCCAAGAAGTTTTTTATAGTAAGTTTAAACTAATCGAAGGTATTTCTTTTTAAACAAGCCGCGATAATAAGGATTTAATCTGTTAGATTAATAAGCCCTTTAAAAAAAGGTAAACTCGAACTTAAGTTAAGAAATTCTAAACGTTTTTTTTTTCGTTCTACGGCTAAAACTTCTTAAACTTTGTTTTGCAGGTATTAACCGGAATTAACTAAGTTGTTATTACTTAATTAATAAATTGTTTAATAATAATCTTAAATTCCTAAATCTTATTTTAAAATTATTAAGCCGTAAACTTAAGGGTAACTATTACTTATATATTAATCAACATATTAACGGTTCGAATATTACTTAAAGTGTAATTATGCTACTAAATAAAAGTTTATAACGTATAACGGCTAGATTAATTAACTAATTATTAAACCTAATCATACGGGTTTATGTTAACAATAATACTATGAGAAACTAAACAATAAAAAATAAATTAATTACGTCTGGTAATAACAAATAACTAAAAGTAATTTAAATAACCACGTTATATTACAAACTGATATTATCTAAAACTATGGAAAATAATAAATATATATATCTTATTTTTGGCTTAAGGTATTTAAGGCGCTTAAACCCTTAAGCCCGTTAAGCCTTTTAAACGCTACCATATAACTCAAGGCGTTTAAGGTACCAAGATCGTTAAGTCCTTTAAATCGGTCACGTAACCTAGGGTTACCGTCGGATCTTATTCTCCTAAAACTCCGACCGTTTTTAAAGAAGCCAAGTCTTGTTGGATTATAACACTATTAAACCTAATCGTACGGATTTATATTAATAATAATATTATAAAAAACTAAGCAATAACTGGTAAACTAATCACGTTTAATAATAGCAAATAATTAAAGGTAATCTGGGTAACTAAATTATATTACAAGCTGGTGCTATTTAAAACTATAAGAAATAACGAACGTATATATCCTATTCTTAACTTACAACGCTTAAAATACCAAAACCGTTAAGCCTTTTAAACGCTGCCATATGGCTTAAAACGTTCAAGGTACTAAGACCATTAAGCCTTTTAAGCCGGTTACGTAACCTTGGATTACTGTCGGATCTTATTCTCCTAAGATTCCGATTATTCTTAGAAAAGCTAAGCCTTATTAGGTCATAACATTAATACAGACTGCGTTTAAACTTACTATTAAGTACACTTACGAAAACATTTTTTACGATTATGTACTGATTAGAACCGAGTTATTCCGTTCTAATTTAATATATAATTATTAAATATAAAAAGTAACAAAAAGTATCTAATTAAAGTAAATTATACGCTTATAAGCTATATATTAATTAATAAACTAATTAAAGCCTTATCATAAAAACCTTTTAAATATTTAAAAAACAGTTAAGATTAATAAATATTACAAAAACCTTAGATTTACGGAAGAAGTTTTTAAAAGCGATTTTTAATAAAAAATCAACTAATTAAAAAGATATAATTACCGAAGAAAAGTTTAAATAAAAAGCTATGGCTTTAGAAAGTGATAAAATTATAACGATTAATACCTCGAATTTTTCAAAACGTTAAAGGGGTATATCAGCTAGCCAGGGTGCTAAAGCACCCTAGCTACAGAAGGTTACATTCTGATTGGAGGATAATTGTTCCGTTGCTAGGCTATACAAAAGCTGTACGCGCATTAAGAAGTTGCGCAATAAGCTAAATACAACAACGCAACTAATATCCCCTATATCTGACACCTTTAGCCATTAGCCTTTAAATTTTGTGCCCCGAACGCGTTATCGATCACAGCCAGACATCCCCTAATCTGACATCTCGCGTATCTTCACAACGACCTATAATTTTCTTTTTCCGATTTGGATGCGTATCAATCAAAGACAATATGGATTGCTAAACCTTCGCAATGACTTAGGTGCCACTTATAGAGCTCTTTCCATTAAACAAGGCAGGCAGGGCTCTGAATGAAAAGGTTCTTCGCCTATGCTTCTGTTCTGAAGAGCAACTTGGTTCAGCAGCTCAAGACCAAGGATTTGATAGAAGGGGAGCTATCACAACACGATCCTCCACAGTAGGTAGGACACCCAATCAGAGATCAGGACAGGGCGTTGAGTGACATCTTAAGCAAAATTCCCTTGACTCTTTTGCCTTGGCCTTATCGCGGCCAGCTCCAGGAGTAGTGGCGACGGCGGTTGGCGGAATACCTACAAGTCGATTTCTAAGGTGGAATTGTCAAAAATAGGTTGAATACCCGTTGGATTCCATGCTAAGTCGCCAATTTTAAGGCTTGGGGACGACATATATATACAAGTGGTGTCGGGCGTCATCACCCCCTATTCTAACAGAGTCGCAGATGGAAGCAGTCTCAACATACACCTTCCAGGCTGAAGGTTTTCCAGATTTTCCTTGGCGGAATTAAAAAGAGAATAGATAACAAGCAAGAAACTGCAGCAAGGGCCATAGAGATACTCGACACACTAGACATGGCTGGACGCAAAATAAGAAACACCGATACCTCCGATGAAGAATCACCACCGCACAAACTTGTCGAGCTTTCGGGCAAGGTAACTAAAGAGTGTTTCGAAGTCCTAGAAATCCATCGAGAGAGATGGGACTGCTCGTGGAAGGACGGGCAAGAAGAGACTACCAGGTCAAAAGGGGGCCCTGAAACCCTGCTGGAGCGGGTTCGGATCAGGAGCCGAGGTATCGGGCCATTCTACATGCTAGCAAACTACCGGCGGACCTATTACGATATCCACAGGTTTGGTGACAGCTACAACTCAGTGACTATGGAGGTCGGGATTCTTGAGTCATCAGTCGAATCAATACCACGGACCGGCATACTGATATATTGCATACAAATGATGAAGAGTTGGTTGGAAGTCTCCAGGACTAGGCTTTGCGGTGGGTGCGCACTCACCCACCCCTATGAGATCAACCGCTTGACTTTTCGTCCTGCTCAGCCCCATTTACGGCGTTCAGGGCAACCCGAAGCAGGCCAACTACGCAGCAGCCAGCAAAGATATCAGCTTCGTCTGCCAGAACATCGCCATCCGAAAGAACCTCCGCCGCGCGGGCGCCCAGCTGATCAGAGAAAAAGAGTTCCTGGGCTCCCTTCAACTGGTCATCCGAGCGTCGCCTACCCCAGCGCCTGCACTTCCGACCGCAACATCAACTTACATCAAACGCGCCCAAATTCGTCGGCCGCCTAGGCCAACACCCACCTCACGCCCGCGGGCTTGGCCTTAAGATCGACGGATCCAATACGAACCAGTCCGGAGAAGCTCGGCCTTGGGAATTGGATCAGGCGTAAGGCATGCACTGCCCACCTGCCCACGTTAACATTTCCACCCACGGGTACCCGTGGGTAGGTAAAAATTAACGTGGGTACGTAACAGGGATAGGTAAGTAAAATGGAATTACATACGGATTAACTAGCCGTAAATACCTAAATTAATAAATAAGCAACTACTTCCGGGTACCCATTCAAAACTTAAGTATATATTTTACGAATATAATTTAAATTAAATTTTATAGTAACTAGGGAATTTATGTAGGTCAGTCAGTTTACGCATTCAATCGTTTGTCCTATTCGGCATTGCGGGGATAGTCAACCCTGTTCTAGTCATAGATCCGGATCGTCTTTAACTACGTGGATCACAACACTCTCCGGATAATCCTGTTCTTTGAGCGAGGCATTAACGATGACTACTCGGAATGAACGTTGCAATTACGGTTATGGTATAGTGAAAGGGCGTCGTTCGAAGCATAGACGCGATTCTCGATCGCCCAGTACGGTGGCCCACATAAGTGCTTCGACTCTAATTGCATCTATCTCGTGCTCAGTGAAAGAAGGCAGATCTATCTACTCATGGCACGGTCATACCGCGTCGGATAGGTGTGAAAGCCGATCGAAAATAGGCACACGACTCTTTGAAGCACTCCAGGGACCAGATACTCACTCCACGCACATTCTCGGCCCGATGACGTCCGCTCATATGAGAGGGTTTCAGTTCATCTTGATAACGCTGATCCGCCTTACTCCTTCGGCTGGTTCAGACCAGCCTTGACCTCACCAAAGGCCTTAAGAATTTCGTCCTTCTTGCCGGCATCAATCCACTCCTTCTGAGTCTGCTCGCCAAGAATACCGCTCACCGCGGCACCGATCTCGGCGGGAGCGAAGGGCAGGGTGACCTTGCGGTCGACGACCTTCATCTTCAGGACGTTCTCGAGACTCCAGCTCATCTGCTCGTTAGCGCGCGTACCACCGCGGATGCCGTAGCTGATGATGGCGATGGGCTTGCCGGCCAGCTCGTGGCAGAGGTAGTCGACAGCGTTCTTGGTGCTGCCCGCTATGCCGCCGTTGTACTCGGGGATGACGAAGACGTATCCCTGGAAGGAGGCGATGGCCGCGCTCCATTTCTTCGAGTGCTCCTGCTGCAGCGGGTTCGCGTCCGACACCGTCGCTGGCATCACGGGCTCGTCGAACACGGGCAGGTTGAAGTCGCTGATGGCGAGGGGCTCGACTTGCGCCTCGGATGTTGCCTCCGACTTGACGATATCGTAGACCCAGCTCGCGACGCTGCTGCCCACCTGGGGTTTGCGGGTACTGCCGTTGATGATAGCAATTTTGGCCATGGTTGTTGAGCTTACTGAACGATGGAGATAGGGGATAGCAGAACTTGAAGGGGTTAGGCTTTTCGGTGCGTGAGGTGGAGGCTACTAGCGTTTCGCGAGTCACGGATAAGGGAGAGGTGGGACGAGACGGAGCGGATAGTCAGCCTCATGTCTATCAAATTCCATCCATGCTTCATTACTGATTTATAAGCCAGACATACGATCTTGGGATTTCGTCCCCGCTCATCGCACGCTACAACCAATTGAAGCCGACCAACGGGCAGCCCCCCACGGGCCGCCGCATGTGGTTTGCCGCCGACGCAGAAGCCGTAAGCGTACCATGGACTTTCTCTGTGATTCCGTCGCTTGGCCAACACGGTATCACACATACACAGCCTAGTTGGGAACAATATGAGGAGGTATAGGCGCCTCAATCTCCAACCTGATCGTTGATCGTACGTGTCGTGGTAGGTCGTGCCGCATTGTCTATGCTATGATGGAGAGCGGCCCGTCTCTTACGGCTATTCCTTTGTTAGAGGGCAAGGCGTGACGAGGGTGGCATGTGGTACCGATATAGGGCTTAGCCTCCTCCAGATGCCCCGTTCGATATTGCACCATCGGAAAACAGCTAGGCTGGGAATACCGCCGAATGAGAATTGGCCACCTTTAGGAAGGTTTTGTAACCCTGGGGTCTCGCAAGTTGACCTTGAGTCCATGACGTTTCTGGCTGCGAAGATAGGACTTTTCTAACTGCCCTTACATGGACTTGGTAAAAGAGTATCTTCGGTGTGACCAGTCGACCAAAGAGCCTGCCCACAATGCTACGCCACTGCCATGCAGAAATGCAAGGATCCGATCATGGAAACCTGTGTTCATTGCGAGATGCAGGTTCTTGAGACAGTCATGAGCGCCCCAACACAGACGGGTTTCTTTAACTACATCGGCTGCAACAAGGGGTCATGCTGGTTTGCCATCACACCCTCATCAACAAGACGAAGGTGTTAAAAATGAGAGCGCCTCATTCGAATGTATCCGCTGCATGGGAGCCTCCCACATTCAGAGACGATGACTAAAACCAGTCTCGACTCCTTGAAATTCTTCGCGCCCTTTACGAATGATCAAGGGGATCGCGAAGGAGCTCACCCAGCCTAGGGTTTGCACTACCCACCCACCCACGCTAAAATTTCCACCCACGGGTACCCGTGGGTGGGTAAAAATTAACGTGGGTGGTTAACAGGGGTACGTGGGTAAAATGAAAATACCCACGGACTAACCACCCGTGGGTACCCAAAGTACGAAATAAGTAACCACCCACGGGTACCCATTCGAAACTTAAGTATATATTGTAAAAATGCGATATAAATTAAACTTTATAATAATTAAAAAACTTATATAATCTTAACTTACATATTATATAATACGTTTTTACGTATTAATTTACGTATTAATTTACCGTATTAATTTATAACTTAACGCTAAATTATTATGTTTGTAAAAACCTAATAATAATTACAATTTGGTATTAATTTAATTTATTATTTTTTATAAGCTAAACGAAAATACGTTAAACAAAAAGTTATTTATAAAAATTTTAAAAACGATAAGATAAATTTTTAAGATACATATTAATATTATTGCTAACTTTATTTTTCGTTTTAAAACCGAATAAAAACGGCTTTTTCGAATTATTACATTACCGGCTTATCCCAAAACCGAACCGGGCCGGAAAAATAAGGCGATTAAAACTTATAAATATTACGGTTATAATAACCGAAAAAAATTACTTTCCTTAATATACCCGTAACCGTAAAATAAAAATAAAAAACGCTTTTAAGGAAATAGGTAAACCGGCGAAGTTTATATTTAAAACTAAAAAAAAAACTAAAGATTAATACGAAAATTAATACGCAGGAAAATATATAACTTAACTTACCGGAATTTATAAAACTTAAAACGTAATTTAAATTTGTCGGTAACCCGCAGAAATAATTTTGGCCAAGTTTAAATATCGGAAAGTTAAAATTTAATTAAGTTAACTAAAAATTCTTTTTCGTTATCCGTTATTTAAAAACTAATGTTATTAAAGTAATAAAAACATTAAAAAATAAAGATAACCTAAATTTTTTCGAACCTTTTATTACGGATAAAATTAAAGATACCCAGTTTAATTTCGGATATCAAATTATTACTACGTAATTTATAAAAGCTTTTTTTAGTTTTATAATACAAAATTTAGAAAAGCTTTTAGAAAAACTTAATTTAATAAATATAAACGTAATAAAATTAATATTAAAAAACAAAACCTAAAGTTAAATAACGAACATACGTATTAATTTACGTATTAATCCGTTAATTTACCGTTTATCGTTTTTTAACGAAAATTTTTATATTTTTATATTTTAACGAAAACGCTTTCCGTCCAGTATGTTTAAAAATTATATTGGTAATTATGGGGGCAAAATATTTAACATATAAAAAAAACAAATTAAAATAAAAGTTAAGCTGAAACTTACGGCTAAGTAACTTAAAAATTATTAATTTAACACATAATATAAAGAAAATACGATTAAAAAATTAAAAAAATTAAAAAATTAAAAAATTTAAAAAATTAAAAAAATTAAAAAATTAAAAAAATTAAAAAATTAAAAAAAAGACAACTTATCTTTTTAATTCAAAATAACATAATATCGAATTTTTCCGAAATAAGTACTAATAATTCGGGAAACTTTTCCGCCATAATATATGCCGCATTATTAATTATTAACGTTAACTTATTTTCGAACTTTTGGAAATAAATATAATAACATATTACGTTATTTTATTATAATAAAGCAATTTATTCGTTTTTCGATAGCTCGTTTTCGGAAACAAATTCTTATTTTTCGTTAACAGATACTTAATAAAAGTTATTATTTAAACCAGGAAATTCGCAAAATAATTAACCCGAATTACCCGTAACCGTTTTAATTACCCCAAAACGTAATTTAAAATTAATATTATACTAAACGGCCAGTTATTCCGAGTATTTATTTTGTAAACGATTAAAAATAATTAATACGGAAATTAATACATAACAAAATATAAATAAGCAAAAAATATATAACAAATTATTAACGGCTTCGGTAATATTACGGTAAGCTTCATTTTAAATTATAAGATCCGATTCCGAGTAATTTTTATTCCAAACCGCCTTATTTTACCAAATTTTAGCTCGTAATATTTGTTAAACATTTTTTACGACTTTTTTATTAGGATTTTCGCAGAAAAGTTTCTCGTTTTGCTATTACGTTTTTATAATATTTTTATTACTTAAAAACGCGTTATTAAACTTACGACGTTTGCAAGGACGTTTACCATCCGTTTTTCCAGTAAACGACATAATTTTAAAATAATAATAAGGCACAAATTAATATAATAATTAATACGCGTTAAATTAAAAATACGGGTATATATACCTTTATTAAATACGCAAAACGTAAAAAGGTAATTTCATTACTTAATATCGAATTTACCTTAAATTAATTGTAAATATCAAAATCGTTATCGTATAATTAATGCGATAACAAATACGCAAAAAGAAAATTAATATCTTGTTATATTAAAAAAAAGAAATTCCGAAACGGTTAAAAAATAAACTAAAATTAATTATTAACAATAAAATTAAAATTGCGTAATTAACGCGTTTAAAAAACCGAAAAAAAGCAAATATTTTATAATTTAATAAAAATATCCCAAAAGAAAATTTGTTACTTAATAAAGAAGTTAAAAAAATTTATAAGTAAGTGTATATATAATTTACTGTCGGCAGTTGAGGTGATTTCTTGGAAGGAGCGGTAAAAGGAGTCAAAGGGCTTTGATGTGGCCCTAGGATTGCAAGACAAAGGAGCTGAAGCCTATATGTGGCTGCTCCCCCTCCACCCTCAGTTCTAGGATAGCAAGAGCAAGCAACCTCCTCTCCCCAGTCTCCAGAATTGCAACGCATTTGCCGACATTTACTAAATAAAAAAATCGGCTAAATTTCGGATAATTTTTAAAGATATTAAAAACTGGTTTTTTATATAATATTAAGGATAAAACTTAAACTTATTTATTTATAAATATTCCTAACAAATTAAAAATCTTTCGGATAAATAATAATTCTTTTCGTATAAATTGTATATAAGTTATTACTGGTAAATAACGTTACCAATTTATCTTCCGCCGCTTTCTATAATGCCTTTAATACGGACCGTTAAATTTTAAAACCTTTATCCGGTTGCGTATTATATAAAATTTCCCGTATTATAAGCTAAAAACGGAACTTCGGTATTAATAAGCTATATAATTTTTGAAACTTTTTAATTTTTTATAACGTTACAGCTCTTTTTTTAATCAGTTTCGTATTAATTAACGTACTAATTAACGTATTAATTTATAATTTACTACCAGGTTTAAAGCGGTATTGCCGGGTCTAGGTTTGCGTTTCAAACTTTACTTTTTGCAATTAACGATATCGTTCATTTTGTTTAAAAATTCGCTTTCGCCCTTACTTAATAACTTTTTATTTAAACATAAAAACGATTCGTAATTGTTACCGGGATAATTTTATACCGGTATTTACATGCCGCATAGAAAACTTTTTAGCAATAGTTTTTGTCGTTTGGATTATATTTTTCGTTACTTAAATTTCCGCAGTAAATATTCCGTTATTCGAAAAAGTTAATTTTAAATTATTCAAACTAATACTGGAAATATCGGATTAATTAATAAAACAAGTTAGCCGTCCCGTATTACCTAATAAGCGATATAATGAAAGTATAACTTTATTATATATAAGAGGAGGCATTTCGGCTGTATAAATTCTAAAAAAAAGGTAAAAAAAAACAATTTAAAGGATAAAAGAGAAAAAAATTTAAAATAAAATAAAAACCTTAACCCGAAAATCCGGAAAAAAGTAAACGTTATTAATATGGGCCGGGTTACACATAATCCGTTTACAATTACTTTTCCATATAACTTAACGTATTTTTTTACTTTTATCCAAACTTTTTACTTTTACCTAAACCGCTTGTCTTAATTTAAAAGTTCTAACTTATTAATCGTATATATTTCCTTTTTAACAACTTAACTTTTTAATTTATAAAATAATATCAAAAAGTTATACAAAATCAAAATCCCAATATAACGCCGTTACCTTATTATAGTAATTCCTTTAAATTTAATAATACCGATAATAAATATTATAAATTAAACTTTACTAAAGATAAAACTTTCGAAATAAAAAGCTAGCTACGGTTAATAAGTAATGTTATGTATAACGAAAACGAAAACGAAAACGAAAACGAACTTAATTTTAATTTTAAAAAAAACCGAACGTCGAAAACGAAATCCCTAACGACGAAATCCCCGAAACAGTTATTAACAAGCTCGAAAAAAATCGTATCCAAAAAAAACCCTACGAAATAAGTAATAACGAATTAAAAAAAAAAATACAAATCCAGTTTGGGAAATAAAAAAGATTTCGACGAATCGGATTACGAATCGGGTAACAGATAAGCTAAGCCTTTAATTAAACAAAAAGTAAATATGCGAATTTATAATAACAACCGACAGGGTAAAAACGATATACCGTTTTAACGATTTAATATTCCAGTATGCTATATTTATAAAACGGAAAGCGGCGAGAAATTTAAGGCATAGTTTATACGGCAGTAATGGTTCCAAAAATGAATAATTTTTAATAATAAGATAAACGGGATATTTTTTAATAAAATCTTTATCTTTAATCGAAAGTTTCTGTATTAAAAAAACTGGCTGCAAAACGTAACCTTAAAAACGGGTCAGTTAATAATAATTTATACAGCTTATTATAAAATACGGATATATCCGAAATTAAGCAAAAACAATAATAGCATTACTGCGTTAAAAAACTATATAAATAATAAATTATGCGAAAAAAAAAAGAAAAACTCGAAACAAAAAAACATAAGCCACCATAAATCCCATTATAAGCCGAATTTCCTTTTTTGTACTATACGTACTAATTATCCTATTAATTATCCGTATTAATCTTCGTATTAATTTTCGTATTAATCATAATTTTTAACAATATCCGTTTATAATTAAAATATAAACCAGCATATATATATCTTTATATTTTATCAAAAACCCGTAATTTATCAATTAAGTACGGTACATATACCTTACGTATCAATTTTCAAAGTCCCAGGCGTTTAAAAATAAATACGAAAAATACGCAAAAAAGGTTATACGTTTGGAATTAAAAAACATCACTCCCGAATCTTAGATTTCGGTAATTACTAACGTTTAGATTTCCCTTAGCTTAATATATACTTTTCAAAACGTATATATCTATTTTATCGATAAAATTTAAGTACTTAAAAACGTCTTTATTAACATTAATCTATATAAAAATAAAAAAAATAAATTAAATATTTAAAAGCTATATATTACGTTAAAAAGATACAGGCTCTATATTAAAGTTTAAGTAATTACAGCAAATAACGGAACGAATTTCAATATAAAACATTTCAAGAAATGCATAAAAAAAACAAATACGGGTATAAATAAACAGGGCGAACCATTTCTATTATTTCTCGCATTCCTTATAAAATATCTACAAATAACTTTTCATACGGTTAAAAATTACAAAAAAAACAAAAACAAAAAATCAGACGGGTTTAAAAATAAAAAGAAATACTAAAAAAAAAACCAAATTAAACAAATCAAGCTTAATACGGCCGATCGGGTAATAAAAAAGGTATATTTAACTTTATTATTTATTTATTTCGCAAACAGCAAATATCGTATTAATTCCCGTATTAATCTTTATATTAATTATCTTTTACTAACCCGTTTTAAGTTAAATAATTTGCAATATATATTAATTTCAATACACAACGTTAACAACGCTTCAAGTACGTCTAAACTAATCTTAAAAAAAGTTTATTAAATATCTAATTATTATTACAAATTATTCGAAACGTAAAAACTCGTTAAAGCTCCGTAATATACATACTTATCCGGGCTCGTCGATTAAAGCCCGTAATCGAAAAATACATACGTTACAAAAACATACATAACTTCGAAATATCGGAAATTATCTAAAATATTATCGATTACTTAATTAACATTTGTAAGCCGTTCGTTTTATTAACTAACCTATTTGGCTTTTCGAAAGTAACGAATTATAGCCATATTTTTATAAGGTTTAAAACTATAAACAAGCATTTTAACAAATACGTAACTTATCTAAATAATCGAATTTTTACTGGTACCCCTTAACCTTACTTCGAAAAATTACGTTAAAACGTTCAAAAATACTCGGACTTCCATAAACGTTATATTAAGAAAACGTTCAAAAAAAAAACAAATATTACCTTATCCTTATAATGCTCTTATATTCCTTATCGGATTCGAAAATAAATTTCTATTTCGATAAATAAAAGGAGTTTTTGAACTAATCGTTTATAAATAATTATTTTTATAACGAAATAATTCGTTACTTTAAAAATATTTACAAGTTTTATTACGAAAAGTACGGAAATACGTAATAAAGTTACTTAATAAATAACATATTAATCGAAACCTTTCGGAAATTATAATCGAAAATGTTAAAACTTCCCAAAAGGTATATATTCATTTTTTGCAGGTTTTTTTTTTCTTTTTTGTACCCGTACTTACTATCCATTAATTATAAGGTAACCCTTTAAGTATATCAGTTTTCGATAAAATTTAGCTTTAACCTTAAAAAAAAGTTATCGATTATTTCCTGGAAATACGTAAATTAAAAATAGTTTTCGATATGCGGATTAATACGTTAATTAATACGTACGTAAACTTATCCCCTAACCAAAATATTTTCTTATTTTGGCGGAAAATTAAAAGATTATTTCTTAAATTAACAGTACTTATCCGTAATTACCTTTATATTTAAACCGTTACAGTTTTAATAAAACAAACGTAATTTTAAATTAGGTTAATTTAATCGTATTACGTTCCGAAATATCGTACCTTATATTCCGAATCAACCTTTTTATCGTAACCTATTTACGAAACAAATTAAAAAATCCAAAACTTAATATTTGGTACAATTTTACGGAAAATAATCGATTTACGTAAACTACGAAACGTCGAGAAAAAAAATCTAAAAGGTTTTTTATACGAAATTTTTAAAAAAATAAAGTTTGTACGTTATCTACTTTACTACCGGTATTATCGGTAAAATTAATAATAATTTCCAACCCGTTTCTTAAACCGCTATATTACGAGTTAATAACGAAATAACCCCGAATATAGTTAGTTTTTTATCAAAAAAGCAATTTTATGATAAGATTACCGTAAAGCAAAAACCCGACCTAACGTTACCTTTAATTAACGTAAACGCCAAAAAGTAAACGAAAACTAAAAACGTTATAATACTTAAATTAGCAAAAAAACGCAAAAAAAAAGCTTACAATAATCTTGAAAAATCGTTATAAGCCGTTCGGAAAAATGTACCGACGAAAAGTAAACGTATTACGAATTAATTTATACGTTTTCAATTATATAGTTAGTTAATTATTAATATTATCTTATCGTATAATTTTTTTATATGTAAATATTTGGATTTTTTAATTAATTATTTATATATTTTAAATACGGCAGTTTTTAATATTAATTTATATTATAATTTCCGTTATATTCGTAAATATATTAATAAATTTTTTGATATTAATAATTTTTTAAAAAAAAATTAAATCCATTAAGTTACTTAAAAAAACTTTACTGTAATTAATTATTATATATATAACATATAATAAATTTTTTTGTTATTATATTTTGTCGCAATTATATCTTATTAATTAATTTTAATTAATTATTTTCGATTTCGATATTATTTTTTAAATACGATAAGTCGTTTTTTAATTATAATACGTATAAAAACTTATAAGTACATACCTGTATTAATTTACGTATTAATTACCGTATTAATCGATATATTAATTTAAATTTGAAACCGCACGTAACTTCGACTATTAAAAACGTCGGAAGTAAATTTCCAGTTAAAGGCAAAAACAAAACTAAAGGCCTAATCAAAAATAAAGGCAAAGATAAAACCGTAACCAAAAAAAAAACTTCCGTAAATATAATTAGTTAAATCAAAAAGCCTAGAAAATAAAGGCCCGGTAATAAATACTTTATATTTACTTTATATCTTATATTTTAGCCGTTATATTTCGAAAATCAGGCGTTATTAAAAAAAAACCGGACTATTCGTTCCCAAAATCCCGTTTCGCCGTATTATATACAAAATTACCTAAAATATAAACAAAACAAATTTACGTTTTTAACAATTAACAATAAATACGTTTCAAGAAATTACGGAATTAATATTAATAACGTTATTTATTAATATATTAACTTTTCCGATTTACGTATTAATCGACCTATTAATTGTTTATAACCATCAACTTATATTATATTTATAATAAATAAATTACCTTAATATAAAAAAATATAAAACTAATTTATTACGTAACCAAAATTATAAATCCGGTTAACCACGTTAATTTTAATAAACATATATCTTTTTAAAACGAACCTAATACAAACGTCAAAAAAACCGTTAAAACATAACGAAAAACTGCAATTAAAAAACAATTTAAAAAAACCCGCAAATAACAAAATAAGCTGTATTACAAAAAACGATAAAACAAGTTTTAACGCTACCGTTAACAAATTGAAATCCGTTAATAAGCTAAAGCCCGTTAATAAACTAAAACTTATTAATAACTTAAAATAAATATTGTTAAAAAATAATAACAATACTTCGGGCCTAATTTTGTTACCGCCGCCGTAACGTAACGATGAAAATAATTAATACGATAAATTAATACGCAAATTAATACGTAAAAACGTATTATATTATATACAGGCCAAAAATACATAAATTAGTACGCCTTATTAATAAATTTATTTTCGGAATAAAAAATATTCTTTATTCGCTATATTTTAAAGCTTTTTAAATTTTTACCCGTAAATACCCGTGGCTGGTCAAATTTTGGGTACCCGTGGGTGGGTAATTTTTTGAAATGCCAAGCCTACCTACGTATACCCATCCACGGCTGTGGGTAGGTGGGTGGGTATCCGTGGGTACCCACCGCACACCCTAACCCAGCCAAGCAGGCCGGCTAATCATACACCATATAACTCTTTGCCAGACTGCCCCGGCTATATAGAAGTATTCTATTCGCCTAGAACTCATGCGAAGTCGCTTGGTAAAGCACTGTTCTGAGCAGTTCGTTCTCATACGACTTTCGCCCACCGTCGAAAGCCCCCTGGGCGTGCGTTGGCAGCGAAGCTGTTGCTCACACGTCAGGCAAGTTGAAGCAGGTACACGACTTGTAAAGCTAGGCCCATGGCGGACTTTATGAGGTCTCTCGGCCTGTAATGTCATTTAGATCAACATCGCTTGGGATGCTTCGGTTGGAGTCTCAATTTCCTGCTTTCAGTGGTACTGTGGATTGTGAAAAACAGCTCGGGTAACGTAGCCAAAGCATTGGAGCCGTAGTTTAATGTAAACTCCTGTCGATCACGTGTTTACTGGTTAGAGGTTACTACGGTGTTAGGAATAAATTTTCGCCTCTAGTCAGGTATGTTTGTCAGGAGGCCCACCTAGTATTAACCTACCTTGGGTTAGTGGTTGCAAAAGGGCTGCAATCAGTCGCATGTACCTGCACTTAGCCATATAAAATTTATACCTAATTTGGGTGGCGCGGCTACTAGCGGACCCACTAGTACCTGACCAGGTTCCGAAATATTTTGCCTGCTTCCGTAGTATCTCTTATCCCCAGACCGCAGACGCTTGGCCTTCTTGGTTATGCTAACCCTGCTCATCTTCAGCACCCCGGGAAAATGAAAAGTCCATTCACGAAGGTAATTCCGCGTCCCCTAATTGCCATTGTAATTCAATTATGATCACCGCAGCAAATTAGGACTTACTTCACAAACCGAGCGCCATGGAAAGTTCGCTGAATGGCAAACCTTTGCCCAGGAGCTTGGCGACTATTAGCCTCTTGGCTATCCCCTGAACCCGACAAAGTATCCGACAGCTGACGAGTTTCAAATGCCGTTTCAAGGCAGCCGCGGAAGTCCTCGGAAAACTCTTAACAACTGCTGGATTAGCCCTCATGACTATCGTTTGATCTTAGACTTCAGCTATGTCGCATATCGACATTCTCGAGAAGGATTATCACCGGTGACGGCCCTCTTAAGGTGCGGATATTCCGAAATCTCCTTTTCCGTAACCTTAACAAGGGGTAGGCCTTGGCTAGTGCCAATAAACAGCCTCTGCATCCTGACTAGAAACTCGGCGCCCCGATAGGGCTTATTGGCGGTCAATGCCCAGCTCTTCGAACCAGAGGCCAATTGCCCGGATGCCGCGCATTCATCTCAGCCCAAGACAGTGGTAGAATCTTGAGCCGGGGCGGTAAGGCCATGGGCATTCCCGCACTTCTTGGACTTCTTGGTCTGCCCTTCTTGGCTGTTCATCGATGACTGCCTGACGGCCGTTTATTACAAAATGTTTTCATCTGGGCACAAAATAAAGATGCACAGGCTCCGCAAAGGCCATCCTTGGTATGATGATAAATTTTGATCTCCCGCTCTTCGTATCTTCTTTCGTTCCCGATGGTCTCGCTTTCCGAAGCTCTCCTTTCAAGCAGCACCCACAAACCCCGAGACTCGCGGGGACCGTAGCTTCACCTATGTCATAGGCTAATTTCGACGTTTTAGGTCCCTTGCGATTTCACGCGAACTTTACTGCATCGGGCGCTGTCGCCGCCATTGTAAGACGCTGATATACCTACCTTGGTTCGGCATCGATGTAGGCCGCGTGGTAGTGCTGGTCCCACCTTTCATGCATACGGCATGGCATCGAGTCTACTCCTCTTCTTTTCTCTTGTAGTATCAGGGTGTTATACCTCATCTCCCAAACCCCACGATGGCCATTATCTAAAGCTGCCGATCGTGCACGTAACGAATCGGGACGTCTTTGATGACGTCCGGTCGAAGCGAGACACTGTCGCTGCACCACTTGCGAATCGATCAGATGTCGCATACTACGCCCGGCGTGAGTGGCCTCCTGTCCGTTAGGGTATCTCCTCCATCAATTAACCCAGGTCAGTGGACATTGGAACCCCGCCACAACCTCAATTTGTCCAACTGGATACTGGTTCCTTTGAACTCTGGGTGAACCCAGAATGTTCGAGCCTAGACGGTCCGTCTGACAGAAATTTCTGCGAAGCTGTCGGGCACTACGAACCTTCTGCTTCGTCCACTTCTGTGCAGCTCGCTGGCACCAAAACGTTGGTTTATGGTATTGGCAGCGCCAGGATACAATATGTTGCGGATGATATCAGGCTTTCTGGCACAGGTCAGCTTTCGACTATCTCCCCTTCGTACCTACTTCTAACCCTAGGACTCAGATGCGCATTTAAATGGGGTGCAGTTTGGCGTTGCTATGAGAACGAAAGACGAATTGTCTGGCATACTTGGCCTAGGTCATGGACATGGCGTGACTCTCGATTATAAGAACTTCGTGGACCAGTTAGACGATCAGGGCATCACGGATACGAAGGCATTCAGTCTGGCTCTTGGAGGCAAGATGGAGCAGGAGGGTTTGGTCATATTTGGGGGCTTGGACACCGGGAAGTTCAGTGGTATGTTGAAAACGCTGCCGATTATCCCGGCAGAGAAGTCGCCAGATGGGGCCCGGCGGTACTGGGTCGACATGGATCATATCAGTCTCACGCCACCCAGCAACCGAACGAAACGATACGAGAATACGACTATGGCCGTTTTTCTTGACAGCGGCGCCACCCTTACGCTTTTCCCACCAGAAATAGCTGACGCAATCGCTGCCGATTTTGGGGCTGAATCTCCTGACGTGACCGGAATGTACCCCGTGGACTGCTCACTAAGTACTGTACCGGGTACTATCGACTTTGCGTTCGATGGCATCACTATCCGTGTCCCGTATAGCGAGTTAGTCCGTGAATTTCAGACCACTCTGGGTGAGGCTTGCTATCTAGGTATCGGTCCGCACGAGGATTTCGTATTGCTCGGAGACACCATGCTGCGGTCTACTTATGGTAAGCTCAAGCCCCGCACCCTACACATATTTACCGTAAGTGTTCTCAGGCTGACCACCGTCAAGCTGTTTTTGATCAAACGAATGATGCTATTCATCTTGCCCAGTATGTGAACTGTGGCACTAACGAACTCGAGATCACTTCCAAGACCAATCTGAGTGCTACGACTGGTGATTGTGATCTACCCAGATTCAATGTCCCTAGTTCTGCCGGGGGTAACCATCCGACTGTGGAAGCCACAGATGGGTCCGATTCAGGTGAAAATGGTGGCTCAAAAGGCGTTCCTGTGTCTTCAGGGTCTAACAGCCTGCTTGGGCTGTGGATTGCAATGGTAGTCATACTGTCTGATACCATTGGATGAGCTATTGCAGATTAAGGGATATGCAGCTCACTGTAGCTAACAGCGTTCTAGGCTGTGGGGTGCGGACATTTTAAAGGGATACGTAGTATCATAATCGCGAATACGCATGTCAGTTGCCATAATTGAAACGTGCGCAATGTCAAAGATATGTTGAATACCCGTTGGATGCTATGCTAAGCGGTCAATTGGGAGACTCGGGGGACTAATAACCATAAATATTCACAAGTGGTGTGGGGCGTATTTTACCCCTATTTATTACAAGGTCATTCGTTACTTAGCCCTTTAACTCATATAATACATGATACTCCTCACATCTTTTCTTCCCTAATAGATCGTACTAAGTTCAAGGTTGTGAGACCGGAGTGGATTCAGGCACTCTGATCTGAGTATCGTCTAAGAAATAGGCATAGAATTGGTAACAAGCACGATAGAAGCGGCTGCCCCTGATCCTTCAACAAATCATTAACGGCTAATAAACTCGCTTCCAAAACACGGGGCTCATCTCAATCAGGGTATTACGCGGGCCTCGGGTTCCATCATCCTCTTCCTCAGTACTACCAGGTATCTAAAGCCGTGGCCGCCATAAGTATTGACACTCCTAGCCCAGCCCCAATGCCGACGCCGGGCTTCTAATTGTCATATACTCACGATGACCGATTTTCTTCTGGGTTTCGAGGAAGTCCTCGGTGATGACCGTCGCACCGACGAATTGGTCTGTGGTGTCCCTCTGATCGTCGGTTGCAGAGTTGGGAGGTTACCCTCCCTTCCAAAGATTGAGCTGGCTAATAGTGATGGCACAGCTCATATTCTTATTTGACTATGTATTTGGCTTCTGCTCTGCTCAGGGTGGTTTTGCGTGGGAGGCAAGGATAGGCTAGGCTAACATTGCCTATGTGGTAAGAGCGCTTACTCGTCTCCCAAATGTCATTCTGTGTAACAGCCCACTGAACGTGCACGGGAATATCTTTGTTCCTAGGGTCTGCCTTCCAGGATGCCATGTAGTTTTGTCCTCAACCAGAAGTGCATACACGGCATGCACTGGATTGACACCGACGGAGTAGACTCCGTCCGCAAAGTAGCAGCCACAAGGTCCCCTGGGGTCGCACCACTTGAATGAAGTGAGGCCGCCCATTCAGTTTTGTGAAGAGACGACTCGCTTGACGACATCGTCAAGATCTTCGTTTCGTAGGCCTAACAGGCCCATCGCGAACCCATCACGTCCTTCCCAATTGCCATCAATTGCGCCCAGAGCGAAGACAAGATCCTCGATTGCCGCCGTATTTCCCGCATCGACCTTTTCCTTGTGCTCCCTGATGAACAGCTTCGAATCATAGTTTCTCACGTGCCACACGGCGCCCGTGGCCCGTTCCAGCGCAGCCAGGACGTCGAGCTGCGAGACGCAGAAGCTCTGGATGAAGAGTACCCGGTTCCGCGTCTGTTCCTCCTTACGCAACACCGCAACAACAGCCTCCGCGACGCGCGCCAGCGTCGACATGGAGCTGCGCATACGACCGCCGTCCAGGATATCCGCTGTCCGAGTCGCGAGGTCGAAGTGCAGGAAGTTCTCCCGGAGACCCCAGTCGAAGAAGTGCCCGCAGACGATGCTGGTCCATGAGAAGGTCCCGGACGGCCTCTCGGCGACGAGCTCCTGTAGCCGCTCGCGCACGGCCGTCTTGTGCTTGAATAGCGGCACGAGCTGCTGCGCCAGGGCGCTGCTCGAGTCGCAACTGCCGTAGTCGGCAGGGATCACGCGCGACACGCCGGCCGCGGCAGCAGCCTCGGCAATGCGGATGTGCGCCGCACCGTCCTTCAGCGGGAAGGCCACTACGACGGCGTCCTCCCCCTCGAACGCGGCCTGTAGGCTCGCGAACGAGAGGTCGTCATCTACCGTCCTGATTGGCACTTCGGTGCCGGCGACGAACGGCTTCGACCTCGAGGATTCCCGCTGCACTGCCGTGACGTCGAATAATCCGGAAGAAACCAGGCTTTCCAGGAGCACCGTGCCGAGGTTGCCTGTAGCGCCGACGAGGCTCACTTTCTTGATAGCCATCTCGGTGGAGCGGGGGAAGAGTTAGGTCAGGCCGGGTGCCGGGGAATAGCAGGTGGAATGTTTTAAAAGGTAATTCGCCCTCTTGATTCAGAGCTTGAAATATGCTGAAGCTACTCTTCCTCAAATCGGTATGGCTTTTCAGTCTTTCCTCGAAGAGGCACGATAGCCCTATGGCAGTGTCACCGTGATGGCGTCACTTTCGGGAAGGCCGATTTTACTAGTGCGTACCGAGAGCTTACTGTCTAATGCAATAATACATTTAGCGACCTATGGCATAGCGGGTCTTCCATAGAAATATGCACCAAGCGGCGTCTTGAAGACGTTAATACTGTCTGTCTATGGATCGCTTCTCTTTTCTGCCTTTCACTGTCGGACAGCTAACACTTCGATATCTACAAAAGGGATATTGTGATTGCAACGGATTACAACTCAGTAGCGGTTAAACTTCTTAACAGACAATACTCACTCCTTCCGAACAAACCCGCACTGCGGACAAGTTGAGAGAGTAAGGGTCGAGTTGTTAAAAGATTTGTTACTATTAGCGACACCAGCTTCAAAGACGATAATTGCTGCTGAGAGTTCGGCATTCTGAATGCCCCAGCCCGTATTATAGTGACAAAAGGGGATCATAGTGTGGTTATAGATTCTAATGGGCGGAAAGGCTAATGGCACTGATAGCGCTAACATGGGTTGGAGGCGAAATGTCTGTAACTGAGGGCGTAAATCTTCTTTGCAATATAGTTTGTTCACGGCTTTGACAGGCCTAGCTCAGTTGCATCCCTTGGGATAATTTTACCTTAAGCCTCTTGTTGGCCAATACGAAGTGGCAGAACGGAATCTTTGAAGACCAGGGTCTTTCGCACCGGGGTCCAAAAAGGTGTAAACAGCAAGCCAAGGTGACTGAGGACAGTTGAAAAGTTAGATATAAGTGTCTCGTACCTTGATGGGTCACGATTCTAATAACAGATCTGAGCATAATTATAACATGTAACATTGATCCCCGACGGTACTCATCAAAAAATTCCATTCTACACTTTGGTTTATGATAAACTAAGCCTATTAAGTGCATACATTTAGTTTCTCAGTTGAATTATCATCAGTACCCTGGCAAAGTCAAGATACCGAACACTGCCACTTCATTTATTGATAGGTTGCTTCTCCTGTTTTTAATACTGGAATAGATCATTCCCCTGACACTTTATCCCCCTTCCCCACCTTCCATTCCAAAGATTTGGATAAGGGACGGGGAAATCACTAGTCTAAGAGACCCGTGATGGATCCAGAGAAGTATTAAACGCATTGGAATGGTTAGAGACATACTCAAACAACAAGACTGAAACTTTAGCGTATGCATGCTTCGAAATTGACAGGTAATATCTGTGACACTCAAATCTCTTGCCCGTCACGGCTGTAGAAGGGTTTTCTTATCTCCCAAATGGCTTAGCAGAGATATATTATGTCGAATAGGAGACTAGGGATGTTCACCTGCGCGAGCTGAACTAAACAAGAAGGTGAGCTCACACATGAACTGAACAATGCAGTCATGGCTTCAGCGGAATAGCTTTGCCATTGTCACCTGAAGTGTTATCGTTTTTATGGACTAAAGCCGATTGACTACGGGTGATGCCATTATTCAAGTACTTAGCACAATGGGATATAAACATATTTCAGGATTGTCTCTTCATGCAAACCATGCCTGCTCTCCTCACTCTGCCACCTCCTTCACACTTTATTCACACAACAGCAACTTAGCAAGACCACCTCCCCAACACATCCACAACTGAGATTACATGGAAGACAAGGGGAACCATGTTATTTACCAATGGAAATGACCGTCAGTGTTCCCTAAATCAGTTTAGGGGGATCAACTGACAAAATGACAGATATCAACATGGGGCCCGCTCAGCCTGCCCACGCTTCCAACGCCACTTCCAAAGCGAATATCGCCCATGAGGAACTAATAAACTCTTCCACCAAGGTAATTGAAAACACCTACAAAAGACGTATTTACGAGACCTAGAACCCAGTCGAGGATGAGAAGGTGAAGCAGATAGAGCGTTTCTTCAACGAAGGCGCCTTGAAGGTCTAGGTCGACAAGGAGGACGTCTGGAAAGATACCTCGATCACGGCTTCGGTTGGTCGCCGAAGACGCTGAAGGACTCACGTCGGGCTAAAAGGGCTTGGGTAAAATCCGACAAGGTATGGTAGGGATGAAGGGGCGTATAAGAGCGATTGAGTTCCCAAGGGCACTTGATCTCGCAGAGCAAGGGACTCCTACCCCTGCGAGTCACGGTGTATCTCTGCAACTCGCGCATCCTAGTCTACGACGACCTCACCCTGAAAGCCACCGCGCGGTGGCCGAACTCCCAGCGCGTCTGGAAGTGGTACCTGACGGCAAGGTCCAGCAGGAAGTCTGCCACGTCGACCCTCAGGAACAGCCAGAACCAGGGGGTCCGGGAGCGCACGGCCACGCCGAAATCGCAGAAGCCGTCGCTCGAGACGCACATCCTTGACCCTAGGATCGGTGGTGCCCCGCAGCGCGAAGTACCCGCCCATCGAGCACCCCGTGGTGGCGACGCGCGAGGTGTCCATGTTCCACTCCGGGCGCTCATTCACCCAGCGGAGCAGCTAGTCCAGCACCGCCGACACCACCACATCCCCGTCCGGCCGCATGTGCAGCTTGTCACGCAGCAGCACGATGCCCTGGCCCGGCCCGTCGAAGGTCAGCGTCTCGTAGCCCCGCGGCCCCGCTGCGGTGGAGTAGTACATTTCCTCCTGGATCGAGTCGAAGCCGCTGGTCTGGACTATGACGGGAGTCTTCCTCGGCCCGCCGGCGGCAACTTAGGCAGGTAAAGGTAAGCCGGTAACCGGGCGTTCTCGTACGGGATCTCCAGGGCATACACGGAGCTGTCGAAGAGGACCGTCGCCTTTCTGAACGTGTGGGTCGCTTTGACGAAGATATCCGACGGTCGCGGATCATCATGGAGATGATGCAGTATGCTTTTCGGGTTCGTTAGCATAAAACACGAAGTTCTCGCTGTAGCCTAACTGCTGGACGGGCAATCCTACGATTGACTCGCACCGCGATAATTACTTGATAGCAAGAACGCCCACCGTGCTGCCTCCCTATCCCCCCAGCGGAGGGCCCGTTCCCCCGAAGCTTCGGCGACGTCGGCAGCTTTCATTCAGGCCGTGCACCCGCTCTAAAGATCGTTGGGCTTGATCTTGGAGGCGGCATCGAAGCACTCGGCTACGTCGGCGCCGTGGAAAGGGCGCCATGCCGAGGACGCGGAGCCATTCGGAGTTAAAGAATTCCGTGAAGTTCGGGCTTAATAGCTGGGCGATGTTCGCCAGTGGCCGGGGCGTCGGCTGATGTATAACGGTGCGGTCGCACGCACGGGACTGCGAAACTTCCCCGGGGGGTGGCGAATTGCCCATACCATAGAGCTCATCTAGCGATCCGGGGCTGTTATCTCATCGAGGTACTAACGTCGTATTGGCGTTAATATGACGTACGGTGTTCGAAGCATCAGCCTCGTAAGTGCAGCGTTGGAATTGGAGACGGAGTGGCCCCATCATCCAGTAGATTTTTTGGACACCGGAGAATTATAACCACCTGATATTTAGAACTAAAAGCTATTTCACAACCCTGCTTGCCTTAAGCAGATAGTTTAACTGCCAGCCTAGTCGTTTATTCTTATCTTTGGATTACGGACTACCCAGGGAATGATTTTATGGCTGTTGATGCAACGCCTTCCTCTCTTTGATCTTTCGCTTTCAAAAGCGAAACCTGCTGTTTTCACAGGCCGCCTTTTGTTAGCATAATATCATCATCCCATTTCGGTTGCCGGCACTTTGCACGGCTGTTCCCCCCAAGAGACAGGGCGAACGACTGGGCGCCTGTCAAACCGAATTACCTCTTTGATTCGTTCCCAACCGTTTTCGGTCTTCCTATACAGCTCCTCTGCGCTACCTACCGTTGAGCGAGACAAAATTGAGTCTTTAGTTGACGTATCGAAGTCAAGTGAAACTAAACCAGCTGCGTCGGTTTTAAGGGGAAACCAGTTGTTGCTGAGTGATCCCGGGTTGGCAGTTGATGCCATATTATCAAGCTGGTCCCTTACTCGATCTGTTTTTTGCCTATATGTGGTACTCCCCACGCCTGAGTCGCTTTCTGCACCCTGCACGCTGATGCCGAGGAGATTCAGGTAGAAGTCCTGGATTTGATCGACCGAAAGGCCGGTGACAGCTTTTCGATTGTAACCTAAAGCCTCTGTCCAGAGGTAAAATGCTGGGAATCCTGGGTGACAGAGGTTTTGATAATACAATATCTCCCTGGACAAGCCCTTTTTGCGCACCTCTAAGAAATGGCGAGGCCAGAATGGCGCGGCGTAATACAGAAAACTTCTTGTTTTCTGGGTAGGCTGCCCTTGATTCTTGCCAAGCATATACAGGTACGTTGTGCAAAGTTCCAATAGAAGAGCCTGACATTCTAAAATCGACAATGAGTGTTGCCAAGGGCTTGGAAAGCATACCGGGCTTGAAGAGCTCCCGCTGGATTCGGCCGACTGATCGATTGCATACTCGGCTCTTTGTCTGGGTGAAGGTTGTAGTCCGCTGCATGGATGGCCTTCAAGTTCAAGCAAGAATTGCCGGGCAGTCTCGTGTACGAGGTAAACCTTCCCGCGAATAATTCGTACAAAGTTGCCACAAATCGATTTCAAATGTGTTTCGAAGGGGTATACTAGATCATATTCTAGGTCCTCCAGTGCTGTTAAGCCTGGGTGGGGTGTCGGCTGCTTTGGCGGCCGGGTCTCATGATCAGGAGTGATTGCTAATGCAATGCTCATCTCCGGTACTGTCAGAGGTCTCGCGGCTGCTATTATGACGCTCAGCATTTTCCGGGTCTTGGAAACATCTGGGCGCGTGGCAAGAAGTTCGGAGTACACGGCGTCAATGGTCCGGCTTTCGAGGATTGCGTCTAGTCCACGACGTGAGGCACCTGTTTCCACCTTCTCAACCAGCAGCTGAAGTATAAGGACGACCCAGAGGAAGGTCCTGTCTGCACGTTTTATCATGTGCTCCTTCACGTCCCCCAGCAACTCATCAGGAAGACCCTGATCGACCAGGTCGAGTATTGAAGCATTAACAACACGCGTTATGTCAGCGCTGATAGCATCAGTCTCGTCCTCGCCTCTCAGCCTGATCATCGTGGTATGTGCGGACGATCCTCGCTTAGTATTAGACCTTGATTTGTCGAAAGCGGCCTTGATCACGTTGTCCGGACGACTAAACACAATCATTTTGACCAAGCCCTTGCCACCATTTTCTTCGCAATCGGATTGTGTCGCTTGAGTTGGCTCTCTGCGTTCATAGAACTGAGATATGAAGCGCACTAGTTGTTTTCTGTCCGTGTAATCGCATTCGTCAAGACCATCGAGGATACAATAAGTGCTGGCCACAGCCTCACCCCGGGTTCTCTCGAACATCCGAGCTGACTGAATGAAAGCCAGCCACAAAGCCTCGAGATCTTCGAAGCTTCGGCCAGAAAGATAATTTGCGCCGACTGGTTTCAGGTTCGGATGATTTTCATACAACTGCCGGAGGATGCATTGCACTGCTGTGGCACCGTTCCGCTGTTCATCGGCATCTGATTTGAAGAAGAAGTAACAAAGGTCGCTAGTAATCTCCTTCCCCCTACCTAGCTGGTGGTCTATGAGATATCTGGCCAAGACTGACTTTCCACAGCCAGGGTCAGCTGAAATCCACAAAAGGGACGATTCGTTCGCTTCAAGCCAATTTCGATAGAGCATATGGTCCAGTATCCAGGCACATGTGCCTGGGACTGCGAATGGGTTGCGGGCTTTATGCTGCTTCCAGTTCGCCTTGGAGAGGGAAATCATAAGGTTCCCCGTCTCAATACCCAGTTGGTAAGCTCTTGACTTATCTGCAGCTCTAACCAGCCGCTCAAGGTTAGAAATAACAGGCCTGAAGCGCGGTTCACTAACATGCGAGAACCTGCACATTGTGCGATGGTCACCGTCGATAGGAATGGCTATTTCTTTGTCAACTCCCATGACAGCAGAGTTGCGGTCGACAACCTAGATGGCTTAGACAATTTCAAAAGGCGCAAGCAGTCACTAGCACCCACCACTTGTTTAAGGAAATCCATCTTCCGTGTCTCGTAAAAGCTATAAATGGTCAAGTCACGGCTTCTTTCTAGGAAAGACCTCGAGATGTTTTGTAGCACCCGGGATTTTGGCTCCAAGTCCTTTGAGATCTGAGTATTGGTCGAGGTCGACAGACTCCCAGCCTTAAGAATGCGCCCAAAGACGCTTGCTAGGCTTGCCATATCCGAGCCTCGATGGGGCGTGCCGAAGAAGAGGACACCAGTGATGAAATTCCGTAGAATTGTGTATCTCTCTACCTCGTACGCGCGGACCAATGCCTGTTTGAAGACGATACCCCCAAGACTGTGACAGATAAATATTATTGGCCGACTCTGCTCCGTTGCTGTATTTCTTATGGCCATGAGGCCTTCCAGTAGTAGATCTGCGAAGTCAAATACGTCTGCGATCGACTTACTGAACTGAACAGAAGAGTTGTACGAAAACGACATTATGCGGGCGTTCCCGATCGCAATGCAGTCTCGAAGCCAGTTCACGCCAGTCTTCTCGTCCGTCCAGGTTCTTTCATAGTGGCCATTGAGCCCATGGATGGCCACTATGGCAACCACTTCGGGAGCTGTTGGGTCCTTTGGTATAATAGTGTGGAAACCAAACCCCTCTTCCGACACCTCCTCAGCCCTCTCTCCGGTGGCGCTACCCCCCTTGCCTCCATTCCATGCCTTTGAAGCACGGCCTAGCAGACTCATCGAGCATCCAGAAAGTAGAGTAGGAGAAAGGAGCCTCGGAGCGCGTATGTGATGAGAACTCTGCGGATTCGGTCTGGGAACTTGGTGGATCCGTCGTAGCCCGGCCGAACTTCAAAACGGCAGAATCAGGTACGCCCCGCCGGGTAGTAACCCCGCTGAGAAAATCCGAGGCCGCCAATGGAGGTCCAGCCTCTCCAGTCACGGAACTGATAGAGTGCGCCATTTAACTGAGGCACTGGAAGCAGTTGCCTTAGGTACGTACCTGTGCACGGCTAAACCCGGTAACTAGTAGGCGGCATATCGCCTTGCTGTCCTCGAGCGTTTTGTCACAATGTAATGCCCAACTTTTATCCGTCTTAGCAAAAGTGGGCTTTGCCTTGCCTCAAGATCGGGGGGGAAAGAATGGTAGCATTGGATTCCCGCTAGCCTAATTGGAAAAAAAACTATCCGCCGGAAGGCGACAAGGAGTTAGTCGCAACAATTTTCCAGCCGTGGGTCCTAAGTTTTACTGGTCATGGCAAATTGAACCAATAAATACATCAATTGACTCTTATTTCCTCATTGAAGTAACTCCGTAACAGGTAGCTTCAGAAAATTGTTGCGACTAACGCCTTGTCGCCTTCCGGGGGATAAAAACTACCACAGCTAGCTTAGGCCTCCTTATCTGTCAGGCTCTGGCCAAAATAGTAGGGACACTCCCACACCTCATACTAAAACGTGCTCAATTCAGATAGTAACCTTTTATTTTACCTCCAATAATCAACAACGAATTGACGATAACAGTTTCGTCTCTAGACTAGGTGTTTCTACCGAAGACATGTCTACTGTGCGATTGCACAGCACCCTAGGTGCGCCTATGATCGAGATTCGACCTGTCATGTTACAGTACAGAGCAACATCGCCATGCTCAGTCGGTCTAATGGGTACACCGGACAGAGAAAGCCTGTCAATCAGGCCTATCAAGGACTGTGTAACCCTCTGCGGAAAAGCTTGCCTCGGTGCTGCCGGCCGGTTGACCGAAATTGACGCTAGAATGGTGACCATTACTATCTGAGACATGCCACACGGCTCAAGAAATCTGTTATGCGGTGCAATACATATTACAACTTTAATCAGGCAGGCTTCCCAAGTTATGGTGCGTCGAAGCCTATCATCGTCGGTGTTACGGAGGCGTGAAAGCTGTCGCACATCAACTGTTATTACAATAATTACCTAAAACTGGGTTCGGTAGACCACATCGACGCGGCCGCAACTAATAGAATCTATGATATAATTAACCTTGGGTGCCTGGCAAAGGCCGTGGACAAAACTATTGTTATTGTCACTTCCATATTCCGAACGCATAATTATAAATGATAGGAAATCAATCACAGCGATTTAAGTAAACCTACGGGTATCATCAAACTCCCCACGATTTAGTCTCTTAAATGATATATATGTAACATCACTTAAATTTCTGTGGTTCATTTATTATGGTTTCTTTAATTAAGCGTTGGGGTGTCTGGGAATGACACTATCAATTTTTTTGTCCACCACATTGGCTGGCATTGTCCCGTGAGCTGTAACGTACGTATAAATCTCAATGTCACGTCAGCAGCCACTTAGCCTATTGGTCGGACCAGGAACCTACCTGCGCGAGCGTGGCGAGTCTGTGAGTCTCCTGCACGTCCTACCCATCCAAAGACCAGCCATGGTCGTTGGCAGCCCCTCAATGGGCCACGTCCTGAAAGTAGATGCATCCACTCGAATATGGCAATGGGCAATTGGCGGTAGGTTTGCATTTGTTCCCTCTCGCTCCGCGGAAACCTCGGTATATGGGAGAAGAACACTCTCCAAAGCTAATACCTCTTGTAGCAGTTCTGCACCTTGTGTTTCATCTAGAATGCGAAAATTGTAACTGGGCTTGCGGGAGGAACATGGTCCGTATCAGGTCAATCAATGTGTGAAATATACCTCTCTGAGCCTTCAGCCGCTCGTCCTCTCACCATGTTGGGTAGCATTGGAACATCGGGTACTATAAGCATGGAGCTTTGGACAAGGCTGGTAGCGGCAGTGTAAATATGAGAATGATAAGAAATACCGTCGGGTCCTGTGGTGCGCGCCTCTTAGCCATTCCTCGCATCCGGTGCGAAAACTTCCCTAGGCCTTATTTCGTGGACAGTACTATGGACCAGCTCGCCCAGCTCCCCTATCTAGCGGCAGCTGAGCAGGAGAGTATTTTGAACGGACCGGCTCTCCTGGCACCCGACAATGAGGTGTCAGATCTTCAGAACCCCCCTAACGAAAATGACTTGGGCCTAGCATTGACCATAGTATGTTTGCTTGTTTCGACTCTCGTTCTTTACGTCCGGGTCCACACCAAGTTGTTCTTTGAAAGGACGTTCAGAATTGAGGACTGTACGTTCACCACTGACCGCGTCCTGACGACCGTGATATCACATGAATGCTAATGCGAACGATCTTAGGGTTGGCGGTGGCTTCCTTCGTATGACCACCTCCTCTAATGTACGCTCTATGGAAGTGCATCGACGCTGACGCCGTGTACCTAGGGTGCCTTCCTCGGCTATATCTATTTGATGTTCCGTTTCATGAGAGTTGGCTTCTTCGTTCACCAATGGAACATCTCAGTGTCCAATCTGATGGAGGTGTATTATGTAAGCAGCACTCACCACCATATAGTTCGACAAGAGCAGTGACTGACAATAGACAGATCGTCCACGTGGGCTCCAATATCTACTTAGCTCTCTTCAATTGCTTGAAAGCATCAATCCTACTGGAGTGGAATCGCTTATTTGTCCCACGCGGCACTCGAAACTGGTTTTGGTGGACTAGCCACTTCCTCTTGTTTGTCCATGTCTGTCTATTCGTCTCTGTCGTGATCGCACTCAATCTGCTATGCACTCCATACGAAAAGATATGGGATCTTACGGTGCCCGGCGGCTCCTGTATGGAGCGGGTATATCTTGATATTACGTCCGCGTCTGTCCAGCTCCTCACGGACGTCTTTACCTTTGCACTCCCACAGAATATCATCTGGTCTTTGCAAATGTCTACGAGGAAGAAAATGGGCGTATCGTTCGTCTTCGCCGTGGGCGTGCTGTATGTTATAGCCTGCCCTGGTCCCTTCGCTCCATTTTCAACTCCTTTTACTCGACTGATGTTTATGAAATGCAGGGGTTGTGTTGCTGCAGCTGCTCGACTGGCCATCATCATCGAGAAGAGGGATTCGCACGATGAGTCGTTCTCAATAGCTGCGATATCCCTGGCAACGCTTATCGAGTCGGCCTGTGGGTTCCTGATCATCTGCGCGCCCGCGATGCCAAGATTCGTCACCGAATCGAAACAGATTCTCCGATCAAGGAGGTGGGGGGGCTTACCGACAACTCAGCTGCAGAGTTCAAAAAGGGGGAGCGAGTCCCACAAGTTCCGCACTAGTTCTAGATCCCATATCACTAGCAGCCCTTATGGGAGGCTCGACGAATACGATGTACCCCTGACAGTTCTTGCTGTGGCGAGCGGCCCGACCACCGAGTCCACTGAGAACCTCCGATACCTCCCTAACGAGCCGAGCACAGGGATCCTGCGCACGACACAAATCGTTATGCAGGAAGAACGTATCGGCCCTGCCGCTCTTTGCTACCAATACAAACAGCAGCATCCATGGGTCGGTAAGGGCTGATGCTAATGTATAAACGCATTTCATATATAGTCAAGCACTTGAAGATATGACGCTAGCTGTCCAAGTAATGGACGTGATACGGGCGCTGGAGGGAGAGAATAAAAGAGGTGCAGATAGGCTGTTGAGGTCTGTGAGAGAGAAACAGGCCCCTAAGGTAAATATCAAGCGCCGAGGCCTGTATGAGTCTATGCCGCCAGTCTTGCGGCGTCTGGGGTCTCTGAATTGTAATTTGACCCTCTGCGTCACAGTCAATACACGATTCCAGTTCTGGCTGTGCTTAACGCAGGCTATAACTTTATTCAAGAGCGTGGAGGCGACTACGAGCGCGCACACTATGTCGCCATCACCTAATTTCACCTGGCATCCTTGGAACGAGCGTCCAGAGCCACTAAGACGGATTACAACTTGTGACAACGTAATTCAATATATTTTACCCCTTATTCTAACTCCCTATCCTTATACCCAGGTCTATAAACCCACCAAACCCCCTTCCCCCGACAGACGCCGTAAATAATAGAAGAAGATCGGCTAGGTAATAGCCATTTACGCCGGGCATAGCATCGGAGTGCCTATCCCATTGTCGTGCCTCATATAAACTCTACAGGCAGAAATATATTTAAACGGCAGAATTGGCAAGGCCAACGGCCCCCTACAGTTTAAAGTAGGCAACGCTGAATTTTAAGCAACAAAGGAGGGCCCACAGATGTCAAAGCGGAAATGGTAATGTAGGAGTGGCACGCTAGCCAATGCAATAATAGGAGCCCGACGAAGGTTTTTGTGAAGTCTGTAAGGTTCTGGCTAAGGCCTAGTATATCAGATTAATGGGCTTGCGCCTAGCTGCGGCCCATGAAACCTATGTAAAAACTTAAATGGCAGGTCCCCAGGGGGCGCACACTGACATTGCGCAATATATATCTGAAACTTAGTTCAATAGGGAAAGATATATAGAGCTGGTTAGCACGAGAGCAGCGCTTCCCTCCACCAACACACCGAATCGTTGTTCGGCATATCAAGATGGCAACGGCGAATAATCTTCCTGACGGTGCCCCGCGAGTTGCACCCCCTCCCTATGAACATGCTATGAACGACACAAGCTATCAAGACATAACTCCTAGCCAAATTCATCGGAAGGCTGGGCCAGCCACAGGCGGAAAGTTCTACCATGATGATAAAAGGATACCCACGATCGAACTCTGGTTTTCCCCGGACCCCACCGGCTTAGACCTGAATGAGCACCCTTGGTGTGGTCATACTATGCAGGTCAAGTGCGATGACGTCCCGCGTTTGATGCGCGAGGGGTTTCATTGGACGGCCGCCAACACCGTCCAGGAAGATGGATCCATCGAATATGAAAGAGGCAAAGCAATTATCCGAACCATTAGAACCAAATTCACCATGTCGCGGCATCTCTTCCTAACAGATCTACAACAGCCTGCACGGTGGATTGCCCACCTGCAATTCTATGCCACTACTCCGGAGGTCTTGAGCAACTTCAGATTGAGCCACCTGTCGAAGCGAATGATTATGCTCATGACCGCTTGGAATGTTAACTCTCACATGATCTACAACTTTCAAGCCTGGAAGCCGCAGAAGGCCTATAACGCTATATATGACGACATACCTCTGGAGGGATGGTGGCCCTGGCCTGGAACGGGGAAGCTGGAAGTCGAAAAGGAAAAGGCGGGCGAAGCAATATCAGTAACGGCAAAAACCATTACGTTCAAGGTTCAACAGCAGAGTGTGGCGATGGATAACCAAGCCCTCCATGGACAGCACAACTGTCAGACCCTGAGTGCCGAAAAATATGAGGCCCCACACTATGGCGGGACATGTCAGATATAGGGGATCTCAGTTGCGTTGTTCTATTCAGCTAATTGTGCCACTTCTCAGTACGCGTACAGCTTTTTGTGTAGCCTAGCAACGGAACAATTATCTTCCGATCAGAGCGTAGCTAGGGTGCTTTAGCACC
>QJOB01000123.1:23703-125557 GCA_004155035.1 Monosporascus sp. 5C6A | reverse complement strand
AGCTAATTGTGCCACTTCTCAGTACGCGTACAGCTTTTTGTGTAGCCTAGCAACGGAACAATTATCTTCCGATCAGAGCGTAGCTAGGGTGCTTTAGCACCCTGGCTAACTGACACACCCCCTTAACGCCTTGAAGAATTCGGGGCGTTGATCGCCACATTTTCATCACTCTCTAGAGCCACAGCTTTCCATTCAACCTTTCCTCCGGTAATTGTATCCTTTTAATTAGCCAATTCCTCATTAAAAATTGCTTTCAGCGTCTTTTTCCAGTGATCCAAGGCCTTTGTGATATCCATTAATCCTAGCTGTTTTTTGAAATGCCTAAAAGGTTTTTAGGGCAAGGCTTTAGTTAGTTTATCAGCTAACATATTTCCTGTAAGCGTATAATCTACTTTAATCAGGCTTTTCTTTGTTACCTTTCGCAACTAATAATTATATATATTTACGTACCGGAACTTTATTTTTAAAAAGGCGACGTCGGCGTTAATAAACCGTATAATTTGCTAATTATCGCATTATAAATTTAACGGTTTTATTTTTAAGTTAATTTCCAGTTCCTTAATTAATTAAAAGGTAAATAAGGCTTTTTTAGCAACCTGCGCAAAAAATAACAATTCCGTTTCGGTTATAAAAATAATTATTATATCTTATTTATTCGTACGTTATTTTATAACTTCCTTAAACAGTTTTATAACGTAAGTTTAGGAACTTTTTCGATTAAGTGTATTATTTGCGAAAAAGACGTTATTCCAGGTATTTAAGAACTTTCGCCACTAATTGTAACGCTAGCGTTTTAATGCCAATTAGATACCGTATAACGCGATTAACTGCTTTATAATATACGTTATTAGGGTTCTGGTTAAATCGAGCAAGTCTGGATATTGCAAAGGATATATCAGGTTGCGTATAAACCGCAATATAAAAAATAAAACCGATCTTTTTTTAGTATTTGTTAACAAAGCTTAGATAGGCCAGATTAGGATTCGGCAGTAACTTGGCGCTCGCTATAGGCGTTTTTAGGAGGCTATTTAAATTTTTTTTAAGAACTAGATTAATTAATTTATTTATAAAATCGGATTAGGATAACTAGATTTTTCGGTTAAGTCTATCTTTAATTACTTGGATACCCAGGAACCATTATAAATCCTTACCTCTTATAAAGGTATACCGTTCCTGTATTTACTGGATTAACCGATTAATAAGAGCTTGGTTTTTTTTGTTATACGTAACGATAATATCGTCGACGTTAAAAAAAAATAGCACCCCTTAACGAATAAAATAATAGGGCTTATAAGGAACAGGGCTAAATCCCAAGTTTTTAAGCATGCTAGTAAAGTCTTTTTATTAAAGTAATAGTAATTTTTTTAAGCCGTATAAGGCCTTTTTAATTAAAAATATCCTATTACGTTAAAAATATCCCGGGGGTATTTTTATAAAGATTTTTAAGGTAAATTCGCGTTAACGAAAACATTTATAACGTTATATTGCTTAAATTTTAAGTCGAACCTAGCCGTAATAACTATCAGGGCTTTAAAAAAACCTTCCGGTTAAGATAAATGCGTATATATTACTATAAGCGTTTTTAAGTTATTAATTACCTTATATTACAAAACGGGCCTTGCATTTTTAAAGTTAATTATGCTTATTAAACTTATAAACGTATACTTATATATATCCTAGGATTTGTTTCTCTTTAACAATAGATTAATCGACGGTTTCCTAGAATTGTATATCCCTGTAACTTTGTAAATAAGCTTTTTCGGTTTTTAAAAATAACTTTTTTAACGGGTGTATATTTAGTTTTTTATGGCTTTTCGAAAGTAACGGTAAATTTCGCCTATATACCCGGCCTTACGACTTAAGTAGCATCTTTATTTTTAACTTTATTTTTGGTATATTAAAGCCTTTCCGATTAAAATAACGTAAATTTTAAGTTATCTTTCTTTTTAAGCTTCCGTAATTTACCGGCCGATTATCGATTGTATTAATAAAGTAAACTTTTCGTTTAATATTAAACGTTACTTTTTATACCTTATAATCGTATCGATAATTATTATCTTAATACGGAACGTATAAGAAATTTACGTTTACAACCCGTAAGGGGCTTTCGTTTTTTACCGTTATTTTAGGTTAAACAAGGTAACAAAAGCTTAAGTTTTTTTTATTTTTTCCGTCGGCATAATAATTATAACAATTATTAAAGCAAACGCTAACGGCAGCAATAATCCAAAAAACGGAAATAATTCGAATATAACAGTCGTATAAAGATAATTAATCTTTTGCGAACAGGCTTATTTTTCCTTATCCTGTACGTTATTTTGGATAATTGTACTTTTTAAAATTATTCTTTCTACCTAACCGGTAACTAAATTGTTCCACTTAAGTTTTTATTTTTTATATATATAAAGTAGCTATAAGCCTAATTAGGTATGTAAACCCATCGGAATAAGTTCTGTAACTTCTTTTCGGTAACGTAAAAAAGGTTATTTTTTAAGTTTTTAATATTATCTAAAAAAGTGGCTTTTTCGTTAAATTATACGTTTCGAATAGCAATAACTTTATTCGTTAACGGGTTCCAAATTTCGTAAATATTAGTTAATCGGTAACCGATAAGGAAACCTATTTACGTTTTAAAATTTAACTTTTAGAACTTTTTTTTTATGGCAGCGGTTGTTATAACGTAAGCCATATAGCCGTAAGCTTGCAAATGGGCCTATTAGGGCTTGTAATTAAATATTGGAACGTTGTTTTTATATACCAAATAAATATAGTAAATTTCGTATAGGGTTTGCTATAAAAAAAAGCGTATTTAAAGGTACGATTATATAGGTATACCGTAACTTTGAAAATATGTACGATTAAAAACGCAGGTAATTTAACGTTATTTCGTATAACAGTTACCTTTTCCTTAATTATATCCCTTAAACGTTCCGCATCCCCGTTCTGGGACTGGGTATATAATGTTAAAGGCTTAAGTTTAATATTAAAAAAAAGCGATTGGAAAATATTTCGAAGCAGGTAATTCTTTAGAATTTCGTTGTTATATTCGATTATTTGTAAAAAAAACCTTGTTTTGATTTTTTAGGACGCCTAATAGTTATCGGAACGTAATAATTAATATATCCTGCTTTCGGTTTTTAAGATAGATATTTTAAATAAAACTTAAGTATTTAGCGGTTACGAATATAACGTATTTGTACCTTTTAAGGTTTTTTTCGAAATTAATAAAGTTAATGGTTATTTTTTGCTTTAATCGGGAAGCTGTTTTTTAAGCTTATAGCATACTTACCTTTTAGCTTTCGCCTTGCTATATATTTAGCATTCGATAGTTATAAAACCTTTTAATCGAATTCTTTTGGTATAAAACTGTAACTGCGTTATTACTTTAAGGCCTGGATGCTTTAATTATAAGTATTACAAAATACCGTTACCGGTACGTAATAATTTTAGCGTTAAAAAATTAATATTTCGTTTATAAATAACCAGGATTACGGAAAATATTATTATATTAATATTTTCGATAATAAACTAATCAAATTTATCTATTAAAGTAATTACAATTTAATTGTATTTATTTCGAATATAATTATTAATCTTTCGGTTATTTTATTAAAAACTCTTTTTTCGGAACTGTCGAAATAATACCAAATTGCAGGCGAATTGTTCGTAATAGGCTACGTTATATAACCGTAACGTTTTCGTACCGTTAAAGTTTCGAAATAATACATTAACTTTTCCGTACTTTTTAATCGGGATAAAGCTATTACCTGCGTATATCCCGTTTTTTTATATAGTTGGTTTGAAATTTAGAAATTTGTTAATAAAGTTAAAAACGTATATTATAAACCTTAAATCCAGAATAGACAAATTTCGTAAAAAATAAAACGATAAGTTTATAGCACCTTGTTAATTAATAATTAAAAAGCTTATTAAAATTCGTTTTATCTTTTTTAAAAATTAATCGGTTTTTTATATAGTTATTTTATTTATGGATTTAGATATTTGGTTAATTTCTTTCTTTAGGGATTAATCGGAAGTTATCCGATTTCGGACTAGTTTTTTAGTTATTTTACTGGGTGTAAATTTTGCTGGAGCTTTATTAAGGAACGTATAATAATATTAAGGAAGCCTGTATATAAAACTTAAACACGCCTTATAACGTATACCTTGGGCATTTAATTCCTCGCGCTTTCGCTTATTAATGCTTCTGTCCGTATTGGAACCTTCTTAATTGCCTCGTTTCGATTTTCGTCTAGAAGGTCTACCTTGCGGTTAACGGTTAAAAAGTCGGTTATTTTCCTGATCAGGATTATCTTAATTAGCAGGGTTTATAGAAGCCCCGTAAAAAATCGGAAACGATACCTTAATATTATTTAATAAAAAAAATTAGGTCATGGTCCAGTAATCCAGAAAATTAACCGTTACCTTTTGGTAATTAATTGTTCCGTTATCGATTTCAGCTTTTTTTACTATCTGGAAGATAATAGTCCAGGTTTTTATAACGGAAACTAAAGCTGTATATAAATCGTTAACTTATATAACTGTTATTTTCGTTTTTGGAACGCCGTATCGTTATTCCTAGGCTATTATTTCTTGCTATTTTATAATTTACTCGTTTAATTTTTTATTTAACTTTGCGGCTTATTTTAATTTTTCTCAGTATTTTCGTTAGGTATTAATTAAAAGTTTGTTGTCGTATACCCTGCCGGATTTGGCCATTTTAGCGTATTATTTCCGTAAATTTTTTTCTGGAAAAAAACTTGTTTTTTTAATTGCTAGAGATATAAATTCCAAAATCTATTTAGTAAAGTTGTTGATATTTTTTCAGAAGGTATTATATTTGCAGTTTTGATAGGTATATGCCGTAAAGTCCTAATTATAAGCTTGTTTACTTTTTGTAATTATTTCAAAAGTATTTGTTAGGTGCCCTGTAAAATCGATTTTTTGGATAGTTTTTCTTAAAAATAAGGAAAAGGAATAAGGTATTGGTTTGCGTTATATAACGAATTCGTCTTTTCGGATAAAAAGTTATATCGGGTTTTATAGGTTTAACAGGTTACGGAAATAACTAATTAAGATCGATAAAATCCCATATATCAAGCGCGTACGCTTTAAATTAAAATTCGCCTTTAAAGCGGTTTTAGTTCTTGGGTTTCTTATAAACAATAGAAGATATAGACGGTACCGTTATTATTGTTATTATTAAAGTATATTAGGATAATTGCTATTGATATATAGCCTATATCGTTTTAGCAACAGCTAATTAATTGATAATTGCTTAAATTAAGCAAATAAGACTTTTAATTGTTAGATATAAGGGATTTCAGTTGCGTTGTTTTATTTAGCTAATTGTGCCACTTCTCAGTACGCGTACAGCTTTTTGTGTAGCCTAGCAACGGAACAATTATCTTCCGATCAGAGCGTAGCTAGGGTGCTTTAGCACCCTGGCTAGCTGACAGGACACTACTTGGTCTTAAATCTCACAGCAACTGAGAGCATCTAAAGGAAGCTCCCATTGGAACTTCGAGTGTTCGCAACCCTGAGACCATTAAGTACTGGTAAGAGATATAGAATGTCATGATCGAATCGTACAACAACGTTCTACATAAATAAACCATATTATCCTCAATTCGTATGTCCCGCTGCCTGTTACCATATCTAATGAACCTAAAAGCGGCGATTAAGGTACTGATGGAACGCTAGCTGGAGATAGCAGTGTTTAGGTTGTGGCGGGTGGTAATACCAAGTAGTTACAGTAGATCGCAGGAGGCGATTGCTGAATGTAGTTAATGCGCGGTGACTTGCCCTTTGGTAATCCAGGGTTTCCAAGGCTTTATGTCCAATCTGAACGGCGCCGGAAAATGTGAGGCCCTACACTATTGCGGGACGCTAGTTCGGTTCTCATACTTAAGGGCGTTTTTAGCTCATCTCTGCATTAAAACGAGGACATTTTTTCGTAAATATATTATTCATCACTTAAGACTTCGTCTTTGCTGGGCGAGAGGGAATCTCATGCATCATCTCTAGCCCGTATCCCGGTGAGGTCATATCAAATAAGAAATACACGTACCGCCAGTCTCTGCAGTAGCCATTGGTACTTGGATTCCCAAATGCGTGGGAACATTTGGATGCTATTTTTATCACCACCTTTTCGACCTACGAATCACCTCCTGGGTTTCCCCATGATTTTCCGCTTTTCCCAAAGAGGTAAGTGGTTCACCTACGTATAAAGTGATCGATAACGCAGATCATGGAGATGTTGGAACAATGTTTGAACATCCCTTCGGTGCCCGCAAAGTGGTCGTCCGTGTAAACCCACACGTGGTGGGTCAAAAAGGCAGTAGCAGATTGGTGTGTGATTCTTTCGCGTGTATATCTAACCCGGTATCAGGGGATCTGACCGGGAATGCGATATCAGGCCTTTTATCATCTATGTATGGTCATGCAGGTCCGATATTGGCTTAGGTTATTACTGCTGGCGGAATTGACTAGGGCTGGTCAAGCTTCGACACCCGTGCTCTGCGGGCTGGGCCGAGTTAACTATGCTTAGTCCAGTATACCCATGCTTCGGGAGAACCCCACCAGGCGCCACTGGCAGTGCAGAGCTTCCCTCCGGGGCTTGGACATACATAGTACTCTGGGTAAAGTCTTTGGACCATGCTTGATACGACCACTTGCATGATCAATCATGTTATGTCGGGGTGCGTCTAGAGAGAGGTGAGATGGAGGAATGCACGCATTGGGTCTGCAATGGTGGAAGCACTCGCTGAGTCCTGGCTCTAGCCCCGTTATGGAGCGGCATACTGCCCCCTGGGCCTCGGTGGGTGATGCAACCGCGGTGGCGCAACATCGTCGCTATCTCACAACCCCCTCAACCAGATGCTGTCTACAAAAGTTGTTGCGGTTCTCGCCGCGGCAGCGGTTCTAGAACGATAACCAGCTGAAGGAGTCACCAAACCAATACGAGGACAGCGCGACAGCCGGAGCAGGATGCCACAGTCGGTCGAGTCATGCCCATAGAGTTGCGGATTGATGGCGGCGCTATTTACAATGACCCACAAGCCGGTCCGATTGGGAGTGCCCGAGGTCGGCAACTGACCGAACTCGCGCCATAATGTTGCTACCGCATGCGGAGTAATTGACCGTTCACTGGCGGGTTCATATAGGTCCGGTGTCAGATGTGCGGGGCGACAACCGTTACCCTGAATGACATTGCGGTGAAGATTGAATATGACATGGCAATACGCTCGTTGGAATCATGTCCGCCACCCAGAACCGATAAAGTCGCTGCATGCGCTCCATATTTACACGATAAAGGCAGCAAACATCTACGGGCCTCACTCACTACTACTAACAAGTATTGGCTATAGTTGGCATTGTCAAGGGGCAGCAAGCAAGAGCCGTAAGGTACTGCACCATGGCATGGCCGATACCAAGAAATCTCGCCGCCTTGGACGCGAGGCGGCGATCTGAGAGGCTAACTAGAAGTAAGCTTTTCCGCCGAGACCGCCTCACGCTTGTCCCGGCTAGCGTGTTCACTACTATGCATATACTATACGACATACGGAGCTAACTCCCCCTGGCCTAGATATCACAATTCCATGCCTCAATTTTCAGGTGCGGTGCTCCTTCATCCACCCCGGTAATACCTAGGAACCTGTCTGTCAAGGAAGACGATTTAGTCGGTAATACAGGCATACGTATGGTCAGACACCTGAGGCAAGCTACTTCACGATGTTGAAGTGGGGTTGACCGGTTCTGGAGATGTCCTGGAGACAGATGTGCAGTCGATGTCAAGGTCGGGACACCCAGAAGAGTATGTATAGTCGGATGGCTACCTTTCCCCATGCGGGTTAGGCCCTCGCATTGGTTTGTTGTTAGCCTTGCAGAAGGACTACCGAGGTTACGATCGAGCGGGAGACGCTCGACATACTTTGAGTGGTCTGATTGTGTGACCTGATGCTGTGCCCGCTATTGGCTATGTTGGTCTAATTGGACTACCTCCGCGTCTCATTAGTCTCGACATCTCGTTCCTTATATTTCTCGTGTCTATGAATGGAGAGTCTGGGGTTCGACCGATCCCGTGTTGGGTCGTTAGGGTCCTTCCTGTTGCTTTCTGCTATGAGTAATTTAACTAACCAAGTATTATTAGCGGCCCAGGATTGATTACACGATTCCCCATGCTTTAGCTGCTGGATACCCGCCAGGGCGGCTCAATTATGCTGACCAGCGTCCGTCAACGTGTGTTGTAGATAATGGTGACAATTCAATTCGTCGTTGATAATGCAGCCGATATAGGTATCTGTATGATCGCTACCGGGTGAGGGCCTGGGCTCGAGTGATAAGACGCGGCAGAACCTTGACAGTAGTAGTTTATATTGGGCGACCCTTCCCCTCCTCTCCTACGCATGCCGTTCCTGTTTTCCTCCTTGGTCGCCCCAACTTCAAATTCAATATCACCTTGGATCAGTCGGCCTGCCTGTCAAACCGCGGCTATGGCGTCGACCGAGGCTCGTACCGCTGACTTCGTGGATCTCACGGCGCAGACACTTGCCGTTGAGAAGGTGATGACCTTGGTGGACGAGAAGAACGATGCGAAAATCGACGTCGGCAGCGTCGTTGAGGAGGACATTGACCTCTACGTCCCTCTCAAGCTGGATAGGAGCGTTGCCCATGAAGATAATCCCCTGACAGCCCGCGCCGTCCTTGTCGGTGTCATGCTTGGGTGTTTAGTCAACGCGTCGAACCTTTACCTAGGTGAGTCGTACATAAATCACAGACGTTTCCCAGTGGAGCCTCACGATACAAGTCACCTTTATCATGCCGCCTACCCCTATGTGTGCTATCGCTAATAATATCCAGGTCTCAAGACAGGTTTTGTGTTCTCGGCATCAATGTTCGGAGCTATCTTCGGTTATGGCATTATTAACATTCTTTCCAAGGTCTTCCGCAACGTCCCAATTCTCGGCGGCTCATTTGGACCCCAGGAGAACAGCATCATTCAAGCCGCTGCCACCGGCGCTGGTGGTATCGCCGGCATCTTCGTGGCTGGCATCCCAGCAATGTACCAGTTGAAGACCATTGAGATGACGCCCAAGGACAGCTACGGTTCTCTGATCACCATCACGCTCGTATGCTCGTTCTTCGGCCTCTTCTTCGTTACTCCCCTGCGAAAGTTCTTCATCATACAGGTCGGCCGCGAGCTGAAGCTGTTGTTCCCGACCCCTACTGCTGTCGCCTTGACTATCAAGTCGATGCATGCTGGTGCTGCAGGAGCTAGGGAAGCGTTGAGCAAGCTCAAGGCTCTCGGTCTTGCCTTTGTTGCTTCTCTGGTGCAGCGGGTCGCTTCGTACTATGCCGTTGGCATCTTGTATGACTAGCATTTTTTCACTTGGATTCACATCTGGAGCGGCTATACCAGCTGGGCGATGCATATCGAAAGTTGGGGATGGTGGTTTGAATGGACGCCCGCCTTCATCGGCAGCGGAATCCTGATCGGTATGAACTCGGCTCTCTCCATGTTCGGTGGCGCCGTCATCGCTTGGGCCATCATCGGACCTATCCTCATAGCGACTGGTGAGTGTATAGGGGCGCCGCAGTGGGACGAGACGACCCCGGAATGGCACGGCTATTACAGTTACGCCAAGCTTAGCAACCTTGGCCACGAAACACCCTCGCCGCGATACTGGCTTATGTGGCCCGGCGTCATGATCATGGTCTGCACGTCCATGGCCGAGCTGATCGTCCAATACAAGGTCATCGGCTATGCCTGCAAGACCGTCTGGCACAAGAGCTGCGTAACCATCAACGACATCTTGGTCAAGCGGGGCAAGCACTCGAGGTACTTTTCGGAGAAGGCCGCTAACGAGATCAAGGGCGCCGAGAACATGGTTCAGGACCCCGCGCGGCCCGAAGACCAGGTTCAGATCTGGATGTGGTCTTCCGGCCTCGTCCTCACCATCGCCGGCGCCATCCTCATATTCCACTACCAGTGGGGAATGACAGCCGGGCTGACCATCCTGGCGTGTGTCCTCGGGTTCCTGTTCTCCTTCCTCACGATCCAGATCGGCGCCGTCACGGACCAGACCCCACTGACTGCCGCCTCAAAGGCCAGCCAGCTCGTTCTCGGAGGCGCGACCTCTGGTCAGGGGTTGGGCATCAAGGATGCGCAGCGCATCAACCTCGTTGCCGGCGGCTTGGCCTCCGGCGGCGCTGATGTCGCCATGGCTTTGACGAGCGACTTCCGCACCGGCTTCCTGCTGGGCACACCGCCTATCAAGCAGTGGTACGCGCAGGCCCTGGGCACCTGCGTCTCGGTATTTCTGGCACCGGGCATGTTTGTGCTGTTCACGTCGGCGTACCCGTGCATCCTGGACGCGGGGGCCGAGCACTGCGCCTTTGGCGTGCCCTCGGTGGCGGCCTGGGCAGCCGTCGCGCAGGCCGTCACGGACCCGGACGTCTCGATCCCGCTGTCGTCGGGCATCTTCTCCATCGTCATGGGTGTCCTCTGCGTCGGGCAGGTCGCCTTCCGGCACTTCTACCTCGTCGGCGACCGTGAGCGCTGCCGCGACTGGCTGCCCAACTGGGGCGCCATCGCGCTCTCCTTCGTCCTACCAAACCCGGTATTCACCACGGCCTCCATGTTCGGCGCCCTGCTCGCCCAAGGTTGGCGCCGCTGGAAGCCCGCCTCCTTCGACCTCTACGGTTACGCCGTCGCCGCCGGCCTCATCGCCGGTGAGGGCATGGGCGGTGTCGTTGGCGCGGCTCTACAAATCGGTGGCGTTTCCGGGGACGTGCTTGGTACTACGGCCGGTTGTCCTATGGGATACTGTTAATTTCGCTGATATGAGCGTTTGTGAGGGAAATGGGGGAGATATATGTAACCCCTATGCGTTAGCGGAGATGTGTGTTTTTACTCTTTAGCGATGAATTTTCATGATGGTACGTAGTTATGACATGACGCTGCCCGACATGATTGATCTTGGGTCTGCGCGTAAATCATGTGAAGTCGCTATGAAAGCTATCTAGTTGGGTGCCATAAGGTCATAGAGTGGCTGGTGACTACATATGCAGTTTAGCTCTGGAATAACAGGAAGTTCGTAGCCAGTAAAAATAACACGTGATTGGATGTTTTATGAAGTAGTGTTTTCAGTTCGTGTCATTGTCACTACCGGTTCCTGGGAGATCTTATGGCACCCGGAGAGATACTGAGCTACAAAAGCCTGGCCTTCAGAGAGTCTGGAGAAGGACCCCAGCTTGGTAAAAAAATGATGCCTAAGAGGATAACAGTAACTGGGTTACAGTCCACCGCATCCCGTAAGTGGGGCCGTTAATACACATGCCATCAATCACATGCTTTCGTGGAGCTCAGCCCCGCAACAGCAACTGCGACCATCCAAAACTCAATTAAGTCGCGTTCCTGCGCGTTTCAAATTCCAACCTTTACTTGCATACAAACATGCAGTCTCCCCCCTGTTCACCAGCATTTATTCCTCGTAGTTTGTCATATGTCGTCTGTATAATGCTTGGGACTCCATCATAATATTCAAAGTCATGGCCGAACCATGGCACCGGTCCAGAACACATTCACCATCATACCCAATGCCCCCTCTGCCATCAATGGTAACTTCGACGCCTCAACAGTGTCCCGGCCTAGCCGGCCTCCTATGACAACCAAGCAAGCCAAGAAAGCCTACAAGGAGAAAAACAAGGGACCGAAGCTGTCAAAGGCCGAGCAGAGACGCCAGGAGCTTTTCGAACAGGATCGCATACGTCGGGAGTTCGAGAAGGAGAAGAATCAAGCTAGAGCTAGGGCTGCTCGTGATAGGAGGAGAGAAAAGGAGGAGAAAGAACGGGCGGAGAAAAAGAAAAAGGGGTTGCCTCTAGTCGAAGTCCACCCTTCCCAGGACACGCTGGCTCGGTTCTTACGCTTTGACGCAAAAAAAGAGTCGAACAGCAAGCTCTCTGCGCCCCAGAATGAGCCACACAATGGCGAGGATACCGACAGCGGAATATTATCAGCTGGGGATGAGCCCGAGGAACCTCCGGCGAAGAAACAACGAACCGAGACACCAACCCCTCAGGATGTCACACCCGCGAGGCGTTCTCTAGAAGCCATCAAGAGCCCAGGTCAGGCTGCCTCAGAGGTAGAAACCAAGGGGACTATGAATGACGCTCCAAGGTCCCCTAAGCCATCCGAGCTTGATGTTGACGACATCTTGGCGGATGAGCTTATCTGCGAAAACCTTCTAAACGAGGCTTTGGATGCTACGAGCGGCGGAAAGAAGGCGCCTCTCTCTATAGAGTCACAAGAAGAGAGTCTACCCCCAGATGGCCAGATACAAAGCGAGCGGTCACCGGCGAAGTTGTCTGGAGGACTTGGTACTTTTCACACTCCAAATGACCTGCCAGTGCAACCACCGGCTGTAAAGTCTAAGAAACCGCAAGCTTCACCTGACAGAACCCCCCGCTCGTCCCATTCCGGTGTTGCGGCAGCTACACAGACCAAGGAACTTATGAAGCAATTACCACAGTTGAGAGCACGGGAGCCACTACGGAGCATACCCGCAAAGCAAGTGCATGTCAGAGATAATATCGCTCCTCTAAGAGCTCCCTTGCGCGTGAAGTCTGCCACAACACCCCACATGCCAGCAACCAACTCATCAAAATATGTGTTTAAGAAACCATCAGCGATCACCCCAGCAGCTCGCCCGAATTCTTTCCCGGGAACCCCCATGGGCCCGCCTCCACGTCCCCCTCCATGTCCGCCAAAATTTAAATCCTCTCTTTGCGTAACCGGCAACACAGTCAACAGACCAAAGTTCCTCAGCAAGGATACAGATAATAGTCGCCTATCTGTATCAAGACCAGGTAGCGAGCGTCGTAATCAAGATTCTTTCGTTCCGCCGTCTAGCACACAGCTGTTCGTAATGAGTCACCTTGATGACTTCTTCCCCAGCCCGTCTCAGGAAGTGCGCGAATTAAATGAGCACCCTGTTGGCCCATTGGAAAAGCACGATAAGGCAATGTCGACAAGCCAGGATTCTGCGTCTATGTCGTCGCCATCAATTAAGGAGGTTCAGTCCAAAAGGGCGCCCCTTCCCCTGGACGGCCCCTACCATGTCCAGGAGTTCGATAACAAGCCTGGGTCTAAGCCAAAAGAGCAGAGCCTCTCATGCGATAGCCTACCAAAAGCCTCGCATGATCTCCCGGCAACCAAATCTCAGGAGAGCAGTCCTGGCTTAGATATTCCGTTTTTCTCATCTCAAGACTTCCTCCTGTCGCAGGACTGGATGCTAATCGCAGATGAAGCAACTTCGCCATTGAAGATACAGGGCTCTACCGAGATAATTCCGGTGAAGACGATGGGAGGCAAGAGCAGACTAGCTTCCGGCCAGGAGACAGCAAATGATCTGCCACTTGGCTCCCCAGACTACCACAGCGCCGCAAAACCTCATGAACAACGGAAGGATAGCCAACCAGAAAACGCCCTGCATATCGGTGGCGAACCGTGTGGATTTGGAATGACGGATAACAGTCCAAACAGTCCTCCAGTATCTCAAGGTGGCAAGTACGCCGCTTCAAGTCCACAAAGGGAGCAGGGGTGTGGCAAACCAAGTGGTGACGATAGACCCGATTCTGTACCCCACAACTGTGGAAAATTCGGCAGTATAAATGCGCAAGGCCCGAATAACACGAAGGGCGCATCGCAGAGTGTTACAAGCCAGGCATCCCGCTCTGATACTGTTTCTCGGCTAGATGCCACGGGAAGTCAAGCGGAGTCAATCAATTCGATAAAGCCACACAAGCAGCCCCGTCCTTCGCCCAAACCACTATTTGCCTCGAGAAACCAATTCTTACAACGGGATATACACCGCAAGTTCTTGATGGAGCGCAGTAAGACCACCCTATGGGAAGACTCAACCGCTCGTCGGAAGGTGCAAGAAGATATGGATCAATTCAACATGGAAGAGGAGGAGGCCGCAGAAAAGCTGTTACTGGAACACATGAACGAAGTGGGAAGGCCGCTTATTGATTCCTGCGCGCCCAATTCCGCGGCAACAACAGAGCATACTGGTAGTCAATCACCAACTCTATCTCACGCCCGACCGAACAGCCAAACTGTGAACCAGCTATCCTGCTCGGCGAAAAGAGAGCGGCGCATGCAGCGACCCAAGCACGACACGCGGGATCGTCGACCTCCCAGCAAGGCCAAGAGCTCGTACAAGGAGATGCTGGCCATGCTTGACCAGGCGAAGGGCCGGAAGGAGGAGCAGCAGCAACCCATGCCGGCTTCCCAGGAGACTGATTACGGGGACGCGGAGTTGGAGGACGGACTTTGCGATTTATTATCATGATAGCCTACACTGGTAGGAACGAAGTCACGGAATGACCTGTGTGCCAATTGCATTAGTGGAGTCTAGGGGTCTAGCACTGACAGGGACTTGATATTATGACTATTCATGACCAGGCATGGGAGGCTAGAGGGTAATCCTGTACAAGACTTGGGTACGACGGCTGTGATGTTGTATTTGGAGCGGAATGCGATTTCTTCTATTCCAGTTTTGAATCGAGAAATGAGATGGCATTGTTTCCCTAAGCGTTCTAAGTACCGCCCTCTGTCGCTTGCTTGTGATGCATTTCTATAACATTCATCAAAGAGCCTAGCCGAAACTGCGTAAATCGTAGTCATCAGCTATGTACCGGCGGATGGTTGGATAATGTGCTCCTCCTACGACCCTTAAATCCCCCAGGCTACCCCAAAGCTTCCTGCCCCCTCCCCCCAACACACACTCACTTAATAACCCTGCTTCTTGTTGACCTGGTTGATGAACCTCTCCCCCTTGCTCAGTCTCTCTAGGTTGATGTCCACGATGGCCATGAGGCGGTCGATATAGTGAGTCGAGTTGCCGCTGACATGCGGCGTCACGATGAGGTTCGGTTTGCGCCACAGCGGGTGCTCCCTCGGCAGCGGCTCCGGGTCCGTGACGTCGAGCGCGGCGCCCCGGATCCAGCCCTCGTCGAGCGCCTCCATGAGCGCGCCGGTGTCGATGACGGAGCCACGCCCCACGTTCGCCACGTACGTCTTCCCCCTTTTCCGCCTGGCGCCTTCTTGTGTCTTCTCGGCGGCCTCGGCCAGCACCCTGAACTGCGCCCGGCCCAGCATCCCGCGCGTCTGCGGCGTCAGCGGCACGGCGACGACCAACAAATCGAGCCCCGACGCTAGGAACTCGTTTACGTCGGCCTCCGAGGTCCCCGAGAACCAGCGCGCCGGCAAGACGCCCTCCGGATCCCCGAGTCCCGGCACGTAGTACGCGTTGTCGCGCCGCGACTCCGGCGTCGGTCGCGGATGCGCCGTGTACGCGTATACCTCGGCCCCCATCGCCGTCGCCACGCGGGCTACCTGCCGCCCGATGCTGCCGTAGCCCAAGATGCCGCTGTGAACAGTATTTCCTCGATTAGAGACAGGTGTCGCGGTTCGATACGCACATACAAGAGGTGGATGGATACGTGGGTAGGTCCGGTTGGTTAGTGGGGTTACTTACATTCGTTGATGGACCGTGTCTAGGGTATCCAGGTCGTGCGAGTCGCGGTCCCAGTAGCACTCCTTCTGCTTGTCGAGGTAATGCGGCACTGCAGAGGCGGGATTCTAGGTCAGCACGTCTTGCATAGGGGGTTTGCGGGGGGTTTCTACTTGACAGGGAACGCACAGCGATGTTGGAAGGCGAGATACGTCATGATAACCCATTCCGCGATCTGAGGCCTGTAATCATCCAGCGTATCCCGCCCAGTCAGCCACTCATTCAGTCGAGGCGACGGTCCTGAGAATCATCGATACCCGAACGCGACAGCAACCCCGGCAAGGGAGCCGAGCGGGCAGGGGCAAGGCTAGACGAGCGCAACTCACCCATGGACGCCATTCGCCGTGCAGAAAGCGACCTTCGTATCCTTAAACAGCGGGTGCTCCAGCACGTAGTTGGCCCCCGCGCTCTGCAGCTGCACGAGCTGCATCCGGGGCGCATCCCGTGGCGACGGCAGCACGGGCCCCGTCGCCAGCACCGTGACGTCGCTCCAGTCGACGTCCTCCGGCGGGCCGCCCCCGCCCGGTTCCCCGATCCACGGGTTGTGCCGGTTGTGCTCTATCGCGAGCCCCGGGTACCGCGCGCGTGCCGCGTCGGCCCACCCCGTCGGCAGGTCGAACGGCATTAGTATGAGGAGCTTGTGGCCTGTCAGGTCCGGGTTCGGGTTCGGCGACTGCTGCTGGTTTGCATCGCGTCCCCGGTTGGACGGGGCAGCTGAGGCCACAGCGCTGGTCCCGGCCTCGCCGACGATGTAGTCGCCCATTGATCAGATTGCTTGTGGTGGTTGGTCTCTGTCTTGAATCGGTGTGGTTCAACGGCAGTGCAGTTATTCTGGAAGCGTCTTGGGCTGGGTGGCGTCCCTGAGGACATTGGGCGACTGGCCAGGTAGCTCAGTAGTCCAGTAGCTGAATGGATGGATCTGGAAGGTGCCCCCCTGGGCAAGCTGATAAATCGGCGGTCCTGAAGAGGGGGGGGAGTTTAGTGTTGTGGTTCCCCGCTATGCTGCCGATACGCGCTAGAGGTAGTAGGTGCATATAACTGCAGCCATAGCGGAGACCAGACCAGCCACCGATCCTGGGCCGTCCTCTATCCATTCAATTGCTCGTTACGTTTTAACCGAGCCCTATCCTTCGCATTCCCCGACTTGCAATGTAACATGGGGTCCTTTTGATGTTGCAGTTCCGTGCAACACTGTTTAGATGCGCCATGCATTCGGTGGCGTGTGCGACCTGAAAGTCAGATCGCTAGATGTACGATGGCGTAATACATTTGTCTCTTATCCACGTGGAAATCATGCAGGCACAGGTGCGGCTGAGCCGGGACGAATGAGGCGATTTGGCAACGACGCCATCACGACCCTATTGGGCAGGTCGCTTACAGGTTTCGTGGATAATTCATCTGGTGCCCGCCCCCTTGCCGCATCACGCACGTGCCGGGGGTTTCGGCAATTTCTCATTACGCCAGTGGACCAGACAGTCTTCGGTCACTGGAACTCGACCTTTGCACTATTTTAAAACCAGTCTTCATCCAGGTTTCTCTCTTCCAGGCAACTCAGGGTCCTCTCCAACCCAAATTGTGACGCAATGTTCAAGGTCCCAGTCCTCGCAAACGCCCTTGCGGCAGTGCTCCTGAATCCCGCGTTCACCACTGCAACCCGGATCCCAATTCCGGAGCCCAGAAACAACACCACGGCGCAGCAGATCATCGATGCGCTCGGCCTGATCCCCAACGTCGAGGGAGGGTACTATTTGGAGACGTTCCGGGACCCCTTCGTCGTGACCCTCCCCGGCGCCGACGGCAGCAGCAGCAACCGCTCCGTTAGCACCGCCATCTACTACCTGCTGGAGGGGTCCGCGGGGTTCTCGCGCTGGCACCGCGTCGTCGACGCCGCCGAGGTCTGGCACTGGTACGGGGGGGCGCCGCTGTCGCTGTACCTGTGGCGCGAGGGCGATAGCGGCGACGAGGTCCGGGAGCGCGTCCTCGGTCCCGACGTCCTGGGCGCCTTCAGTGCTGGCGGCCAGCCCCAGAGCCCGCAGGTCGTCGTCGCCAGGGCCGAGTGGCAAAGGGCGCGCAGCTGGGGGGATTGGAGCTTGGTTGGTACTACGGGTGAGTTTTTGAGGTTGCTTCTCCTCTCCTCGGGGGTTTTGAAGGGGGCGGGGAAGGTTTGACTGCACCGTCCCACTTTTTGCTAACTTTGAATGACCATTAGTTGCTCCCGCCTTTACCGAGAGCGGATTTGAACTTGCGCCGCCTGGTTGGGAGCCCCATGGAGCTTCATAACCTGGGTCTGTTGCAAGTTTGCTAGATTTTGCGATTGAAGGGGGACTCGCCACAGCTCGCGAACTTTATAGCCTACCTCGAAATAAATCAACTACTCGTGTTGTCGTCGGTTAATTAGTCCTATTGATTGATTATGATACAGTCCTACAAATCAAAAATAGCTGAAGTAATGATCACGATTCTAGTTACTTAGAATCATACAGAAAGCTTTGGAAGCAGAATAACCGTCATGAGATCTGTCACACCTAGGTAAAATAGCCAACTTAGGCCGTAGCTTACTTAAGTCAGTAGTGGGAGATTGCATTCAGCATCTCCGGTACGGCTTCCTCTCGGCTATAGCTGTTTTATGTATATTTACGGAGGCTTCAGTGACCTCTCTTTCTAGCTAGGACCTCTTAGAAATCAACCTGGTAATATCATTTTCTTCCGCTGCAAATGCTTCAGTGTGTGATGTCAGGGTCTCATCGACGCCTGCTTGTCAACACATTACACCCTTTCCGCCGCTGAGCATCCCCTCTCCCCTTGTGCAATGGTCTTGATGGCTCAGCTGCGCAGGTCCGGACCAGAACTAGTATCTGCAGCCATATTAGGTGGGCAAAATCTTAGATCACCTGAGAGGCCGGAACTTACGGTGCAACATATTTAACCACAAAGAAAGCAGGCATGTCCCGGATCTTGAAGGAGCGCTTATAGGAGATCCGATGGTGTCCCGCCATAGTGTCAGGCCTCACAGTTTTCGGCTTCATATATCTGACAAGTTCCATGAGCCGTTTCCACCCGATATAACTCCCGCAGCTCGCCAGTGGCACAGACGGTGTTTGGCGTGCGTTTTATGCATAGAAATCCTTCATCCGTGATACCTGGGTTCAGTTGGAGATCGTTTAAAATAGGTACTAGCTTGGAACTTCCCGGGTAATTCAAAGCCATCCTACGAAAATAGCTTTCTCGGCGGGCGCGCCCTGCAACTCCTTCCACGTATTGTTAGATCTTCCATAATACGGTTTCAGCTTATTGTGCGATAGACTACGGTCAAGTGGAGCGGCTTGCAAAGCCTCAAGGTGCGTAAGTGAGTGAAAAGTAGTCATAGGTCACATGCATCGAGACTAATTTTCATTAAGTTTAACTCTTTCCGTATTTACGTTATACAAACTATAACTGTTTAAATTAACTTTGTACTTCATCATATATAATCCTATATTATAATAAGAAAGAAAAGAACTATATACGAAACTGAAAGGAAATATATATTAAGAAAAGAAAGAAATACATAAAGTTACCACTTAAGCTTTACACTAGATGCTTCATTGTTTCACCCTTTAATTTTGCTGATGCTTTTCTAATTATCCTGCTTCATGTATTGGAGCGCATGCGCTTCCGTGGCACAAGGCTGTTCCATCATATGCAACTTGCATGCTCACCTTCTTCGTGTCCATCCCAGTCTCTACAGTAAGATGAGGTAGTGTAATCGACTCCGGTTGTTCAAAATATATTCCCGCCTTGTATTTTAAGTATGGGAAAGGGGCAAAATTGTTCGTACTCGAAGCTTTCGAGGAAGTCGGATTGAGGATGGCTCGCCCACCGTTACACCCCTGATTAGGGGTTAGATTTGTGAATGCTTTACTTGCGTAACACTGGAGACTTTTGCGGAGCACTTATGATACCTTGACAATGTTCAGCATAAGAGTTGCTTCGTTGGGAGAAATATGAAGTGTATGACGTCGAATTTCGCACTTTCCCTCAGGAGGCTCAGTTGGGTCGCGACGTTTGTTGAGATGCCTGTGTAGATCACCCAGATTAGAAGGAGTCTCCTAATTACACTCTGGTATGACGCCGTCATCCCTCGCCGCCGTCGCAAGCGTGGCTAATTTAGGGAGAGGACTTTAATCTTATTACTCGACAGTATGTCCTTTGAGCCCGTCATTACATTCAGCGTTTGCAAAGTGTCACCCGTCAAATGGGCTCCTGTATCAGTTGGTGCTGGCACCTCAGCCGATATCCTTGTCTTAAATGGTCCGCTATCTTCGGATAATTCCGACGGAGTTTCTCTTCCCTTTGTGGATGGTCCATTGTCGTCGAAAGATGTTAAATGCTCTGAAGATGATGTGTCCTCCCCCATATCGTATACCTCTTAGCCCAAGATATAGATAGAGAACAAGGTACCCCGTTTCACCGCACAGGAGAAGGGCATTGACTGGACGTATTGGGAGGGAAATAGCAGTCGAGGGGCCACTCGGGTCAGGTTAGACACACCATGTCATCCAAAGGCTCCTAGATATATCAGTACGGGTTTCAATTACTCCTATCTAACCTCGATGGCTAAGCATCTTCTTTTGACCAGAGCCATATAACATAGGTTAGCAACTATCCTAAGGGGAGTATTGTCAGCTCAGTAGTCAGTGGTGGTTAACAGAGAGGTGCAATGAAATGAGCAGCCGCAAAGCCATCATAAAGGGGCTTTGAATAATTACTTAGAAATTTCACAAATGTGTTATTGCTCTCAAGTAAGAAAGTTGCCTAGGTACCATTGTACCAAGTTAATGTACTGATGTTACGGATCTATATGCAGGTACTGGAGTGACAACCGTTTAATGGGATATGCACGTATCAGAGCACGACACGGATAAGAGCTTATCACCTTGCTACGCTGTGCGCGTCGCGGGGCAACGATAACAAAAAAAATATCTGACCCCACCACGATATTGCGCCCAAAGTTCCTTCAGTCAATCTCCTGGCGTTCAAGCTTATTTTCTTTGTCCCCTGTGGCGTCATACCCATTCTGTTCTGCTGCTTGGATACGATAATGTCGAAGCGTACGGCGGATATAAACGATGGCGATCTCCCCCTCAAGGGAGGGGGCCGGCCCGACCCCATGGACGTGGATGATAACGAAATGGGAGAGTTCGAGGACGAATTCGAGGATGAGTTCGAGAGCGAAGATGAAATTATAGAGGCCGGTGTGGACGGGAGACCAGATGCGGAAAGAGAGGCCGAGGAGAAGGCAATGGCTGATGCGATGGACGTCGAGGACGCCAACGGGACATTCATAGTAGGCCGCAACAAGCTTGAGGCCGGTCAACATCTTGCGCCAGACCTGGGGACGTACGAAATGCTTCACAACTTGAGCACGCCATGGCCATGTCTGTCCTTCGATATAATTCGCGATGGGCTGGGAGACAAGCGAGAGAAAGCTTACCCGGCTACTATGTACACCGTCGCCGGTACACAGGCCGAGGCGAAGCGGGAGAAGGAAAATCAGATCATGATCATGAAGTTCAGCGGCTTGAGTAAGATGCCGAAAGAGGACGACGATTCCGACTCGGAAGACGAAGATGACGATAACGAGGAGGCCGACCCCATTCTCGAGCACAAGTCGATTCCCTTAACATCAACGACGAACCGGATACGAGCCCACCAGACTCCCTCACAAGATCCATCAAAACCTCCCCAGACGATAACGGCAACCATGACAGAATCCTCACATATCTTCATTCACGATATTACGCCTCACATCGCCTCCTTCGATAACCCAGGCACCATCATAACACCGCAGCAGAACAAGCCGCTCTCCACCATCAGGGCACACAAGTCAGAAGGTTACGCGCTGGATTGGTCACCATTAGTACCCGAGGGAAAACTCTTGACCGGAGACAACGATGGCCTGATATATGTCACGTCGCGCAATTCTGGTGGCGGCTGGGTGACGGACACGAGGGCATTCCAAGGCCACACCAGCAGCGTAGAGGAGATCCAATGGAGCCCGAGCGAGGCATCCGTCTTCGCTTCGGCATCAAGCGACGGCACCGTGCGCGTGTGGGACGTGCGCAGTAAAAGCCGGAAGCCCGCCATCACGGTGCAGGTCAGCTCCGTCGACGTCAACGTCATGTCGTGGTCGCGACTTACGACGCACCTGCTGGCGACGGGCGCCGACGACGGCGTCTGGGGCGTCTGGGACCTGCGGCAGTGGAAGGGCGGTTCCCAGACGCCGACGCCCATCGCGAGCTTCGGCTACCACCGCGAACAGATCACCAGCATCGAGTGGCACCCGACCGACGACAGCATGGTGGCCGTCGCGGCCGGCGACCACAAGGTCACGCTGTGGGACCTCTCGGTCGAGCTTGATGACGAGGAGAGTAAGGACACGGCCGGCGTCAGGGATATGCCGCCCCAGCTCCTGTTCGAGCACATCTCGGAGCACGCCAAGGAGGTGCATTGGCATCCGCAGATCCCGGGTACGCTGGTCGCTACGGGTCAGGAGTTCAGCGTGTTCAGGCCAATACCGGTCGTCTATGGTATCCATGGGAAGTAGGATGATATGAGAATAAAAATAAAAATAGGTCATGTTCATTCAGTTGTTCAACCAAGCTGTTTGCCCAGTAACACCTGCAGCAGATGATGCAACGACGCTGCCTTGGATTTTCCAAGTCTCCAATTGACGACTGTATTCTTTATGAGCAACACTCGCACAATTGCAACCTCAACGTCAAGAAAATCTGTGGCTGTCACTTAGTTCGCCGCCTCCAGGAAAGGGCTCGGCAAGGCAGCTTTCGTATCACTCAACCCTTATTTCAGGGCTAATCACTCGCGCCAGTGTACCCATAGAACGCCATCAGATGTTGAATACTACGTCATTCCTACCGTCCCCAGCCATCCCCCTTAACGCCTGTCAACCATCGATCTCGTTTGGCTAAGCTACTTCTCAGTTCCTACCTCTTGGCCCTCGTCTTCCCTCTAGCGAAATTCATGCTCTCGATGCCCTTCAAATCCCCGAGCCCCGTGCTCTGCGCTCCCGCGCACAGCACCCACCACAGATCTTCCATGGTGGCGTCCGCCTGCGCAAGCGGGTCCAGCGCGTGACCCCCGTCTACCGCGCCCGCTATAAAGCATAGTCCCACCTCGATCCAGGCGCGCGCTTCATCCGCTGTGCGTGAGCCGGGAGGCTGTCGTGGTGTCAGTCCGCGTCAATTTCTCCTTACTCTTTAGAACAGGTGGGAATTCGAGAGGGCGATTTTTTAAGGTGTCTGGACTGGAAGGTAGTGGAAAGGGGGGCCCGGAGAAGTGGGGCAAGAAGGCAGCAGAGGAGGCAGAGAAAAGGGGGGCTATTCACCTGTCGGTACTCAAGCGTCCCGGACCCACTGTCCGGCAGCAGGCCGGAGAAATCCCACTTGTAGACCCCGTGCACGAAGTCGGACGCGTAGCCGTGCGCGCGCCCGTACGCGCTAGACGCTGGGAAGAGACACATGGCGCGGATGAGCGGCTCGACTCCTCCTACTCCGCCGTCGGCATATCCGTCCCCGACTGCATAACCAACGCCTCCTCCTCCGGCACCGGCACACTGGTCTAGCAGCGCGAAGCACTCCGCCAGTCCGCCCCCAACGCCCCGCATCGCCACGCTAGCCCGATTGCTCTGGCACCAGTAAGTCCCGCCACCGCCACCGCTGCCGCGTGACGCGGGCAGCAGCGCGTCGAGCGCCGGCTCGAAGTACAGCGCGGCCTTGGCGACGGCGGCCAGCGCGAACGCCGGCAGGGCCGGCTCCGTCGACACGTGCACGTGCGTGCTCGTGTGCGGCGACGCCGTCAGCACGAAGTGCTTCTTGAGCACCGCGAAGATCGTCCGCAGCTGCCCGGCCCAATGCTCCGCGGGTGAGGGGCTGAGGATGGGGGATACGAGCTCCATGCCCCCTGTTTTGTGGGTGGGTGGGTGTCAGTTTAGGTTACGGAGAGTTTGGCGTTGTGGGTGCGGATAAAGGGGCGGGGGCGCCGGTTTGGAGGTACGTGGAGGAGACGTTGTTTGAAGAGGGATTCTTCATTGCATATATGTGTGTCTATGCATGTGTGTAGTGTAAACGCATGAAAGCTAAACTTACAGAGTCCCTTCTCGACGTCTCTCGGCACCGTGACCTCCTGGACGAGGGACCACTCGCGGTAGTTTTCAGCCGTCTTCTCGTTCCCGGCGTTGGTGTGGTTGGGGATGCCGGCCTTGGCCAGGCGCGTGCTCAACTCCGCCGCCAGCGACGCCCACGTCTTGTGTTTTTTTGCTCGGCTGCCCAGCAGCAGTTCGAGTTCCACGCCGAAGCGGAATGTCACTTGGTTGGCTGTGGTCATGGTTTATGGGTGCTGGTCGACTGCAACAGGAGGGGGCTAGTACAAAGAAGCTTAGATTGGAAAGGAGACGGCGAGATAGGGGGCGTCCGAGAAATCTAATGTAACGAGTGTTATCGAAAGAGGACGTCCAATGGAGCAGAGAAGTGTGCTTCGAATTCGATGAATATCTGTCTCACGATCTATCTTCTCCTCACCTCACCTTCCCTTGCCCGCCTTTATATGCTTCCTCCTGAGCTTGACTCAACAGAGACTTGACGTGTTCTCCTCCTAGACTGTCGCTAGTACATGCCACCCATCACGGACGAGACAGCCACACCGTCTGTACTGAAACACGAGACCGACTCCACAGTCCGCGGGAGAAACGAAAGTCAGAGACCATCTATCCCGCCTCGTTGAGGATTATCGGCGCTTCGTTGTGGTCAGTTATTGGAATTCAATACTTTCTCAGTCGTCCTGTTCGCCCTCTTTTCTTATTTTCGTGTCATGGCGTTTGATAGTCCTGAGATGATACGACATGCTATAACCTTTGGTACGACATACCCATGTCTGAACTAGCCCAGAGACGGCAGTCCTAGCCCCCAACTCGCAAGCATGGTCTTCAAAAGGCAGGCCTCCCGCGTCTCCTAGATATGGGGGAAGAGGCAAGTAAGGTAACAGCAGCGAGCGGGACTGGAACGGCCTAGTAGACTCTTGCCCACTGTTCAAGAGAGGCCTGACGCCGTGGTGTGTCGATGGCGGATACAATGGGTAATCTGTGGGCTCGAAGTGCTCGCGGGCATATTCGAGCAAGCTCCCGTCGCCATGGTCTGTACTAGTAACCTGTACCTATCTCGTCTTAACTCACTGTTTGTCCTAGGTCGTTTGAGACTTGACCTAACGTTACAGATGCAATAACATCTACTCTCTATGCCATAGAGCGTGGGGAACATGGACAACTGATGTCACGACGGATGGATCTGACTGGGATCGCCGCTTTCCGAGGTGAACTGTATGACCAGACATGATCCAGTCGGAGGGATATCCGGAAACAGATCTGGGATACCACAAGACCTGCTGATATAGAGGGAGATACTCGAATAATTAGGCGAGATAGTACTTGGAGTTTGAAACAGACGGCGTCAGCCTATCTAAGTAGAGAGGCGCCGTGATAAGCAATAGTCTACCGGCGTGACCGGATGCACTTAATGCTGTCTTCGTTTCTTGTTGTCACCTCAACCCCGGCCACACCGAACCTCGGTCTCCACCACGTATGTCCGGCTCTGTTAAGGTGTAGACCGTTATGGCCGTATTCCTAATCCGGACGAGGTGATTCCTAATTAGGCACGCCGGCTTGGTTCCTCATTGCCGTCTTGCTGTCAAGCGTACAGCGAGTGGACACCGAGCCACACACGGTACGGGCGGGAAAGCCCCCCCACACGCACCTCGCCTTACGGTTTAAGCGAGCCACTGGCAGACATGGGTGCCGAGCGACTACTAAGCGCCGAGCCTCCCAAGGGCAACCCTCCTAGGGTCAGAACCTCATGGTGGGTGGTGTACCTTCGTACCGGAAGGCGTATGTTGGGGCCGCACGCCAAGGATGCGGTTCCCTGATGCCGGCCACCCCCTGCGGCCGGCCGGATTACTTGACTTGAGCCATATGCGTTTCGGCTACAAGATCGGTCGTGCGCGACCTATCAGCGTGGAAAGGGCACTGCCCTTTTGCGTCGTCCTACTTGGGCTGCGAGGGCCAACATGTGCCGACCCGGTCCTTGGTACAGCGACGGGCCTGTCGGATTTTTGATGTCACACCATGCAGGTGGTCATGCCAGGCACCCGCTTGATCGCCCTATCTTCCGGTTCCGATGTCATCAGCACAAGGAGGGTTTGATAACCTACCGGGATGAATACGCTTAGACCCAAAAGCTCGCTCGAAACCCACTTGCAGAGCGATATATGATGCCCTCCTATAGTGTTACCAAGGGCGAAGGTCAGCCTGAAACCCACATCGCTCTTCTTCCGAGGTCAAATTCTTCCTTGACAGCCTTACTAACGCATGCCGGTTTCATGCCTTTCCCTTTCACGACCGAAGCTTAAGCAGTGAGAAAAGGGGTCTGCAGATGGCTCTTGGACACCTCAAGAGGTAAGACGTCTTAACCAATTCACACCTGCCTCGCTCCAGTTGAGAAATGAAAAAAGAAAGTTCATTCCAAGTATCTCGTGCAAAGCGAGAGGCATTAGGAATTGAGCCCGACGTGGGGGGTCCGCACGCCACCTTGAGATTTGGATATGCGAAAGACGGGGCATGTCAGCCACTCACAGTTGAGATGGTGTGCAGCCAGCCAAGTGCTTCAAGGCCTACTCCCAAGGCTTAGGCTGGCTCACTCGCTTTCACGTGGCCTACGACAGGTGCGGATTGCGAAGCCGTTCATTCGCAGCAAAACCCGCTCCGGCAAGACCCAGTTGATCCAATTTCAACCCTCTTTGCATCGACATACATGCTGAGTATCTGCTGTTGTGAGAGGGATATTCATCCAGCTCGATGGTGGATATCAGCTACTCGCATCAACAACTCCCCGCCGGGGGGTAACGGGTGGTCGCTAGGGAGAAGGCGCGATTTGTTCCGTGTGAGGAGGGTGGAAGCCATGATAGTGGTATAACTGTCCGACCCCTTATTGGAAAGTCTGGGTTATGTGATGAATTAACCTTAGGTTCTAGAGGGCTTCTGAACCTTGCTCTGTGATGGCTCAGCACTCGTCTAACTTGGGTTTTACTTGCTTTTTGAAACCGGATAACTGCAGGGCCAATACATCAAACAACAACCCGGCCGGATCGAGTAAGGAATCCCTGATTCAATCTACTAGATTGACATACTAACATCAAAGTAGTCGGTAGAGCGTGAGACGCTAAGAAGGCCTACCCTCAAAGCCTTAGGTGGGAGGGGCATTTCAGGCCAAGAGCCCAGTAATCCTAGAAGCAGGAAGGAGAGCACACCTAGGGTGATCACGCGGAGTGCGAGCAGTGAGTCCCAAGTGGTATATATTCTCACTTCAAGCCTATCGTTGACAGTCTCTAACCCTCGGCCAGGGGGACATCGATTGAGAAGAACCAATTAATCAAGGTTGTGCGGTTCCTGTATCAAACCGGTATTAGAATGGAACGGCGTCACTGAGAGATGTCGGGAGGAAAGTAGTATACTATCCACACGTCCGTAATTGGTGATTCGAGAGTTTGACACTAGAAGCAGCTGGGTATTATATACTTCACATATTGTTTCGGAAATTACTACCTGAAGTGATCCGCATTCCATTTTATTAAGTGGCCTGAATGAGCTTAATCATCTCCATGGCCATATTACCCTTCATTGCATGGCTCTACCTCGGTCGTTCGCCCACCGCCGCTCTAAGAGGACCGAGGGGTGAAGTTCTACGTCGTTCGAACCCCACCATAGTGTCGTTTCTCATATGCTCATTGTGAGTCCAGCGGGGCACTCGGGAACAAAGGTTCCTGTGATGAGGACAACTCCTCTGCATCGTTCGAGCCCCGATAAAGGGATGGTGCGCGGACTCATCTTCCGACTGAAGGGGTTGTATAGAACGCGGGGGTTAGGGAGCCTGGGGGCATCAGCGTGTTCATGGAGCACGAAATGTCGGGTAGTATGTTGCAAGTCCGTGCCACCGTTTTGCGGAAGGCCGTGCCGTAAGAGCTGGATAAAGTTGACGAGGATGGTGGGACATCAGGGATGTTGGAGGGACGTTAAGATCGTATTTGTTGCAAACGATGCCACATAATGCGTTGGCACCACCACTCATACCGTTATGGATGCTGGCTAGACAAATTTCGAGGTCTGACGTGGCCATGCTCTTACGGGAGCGACACCAGCGGAGACACGATTCGCTTTCCTCAGGACGTGATCCGTATTATGTGATTCCCGCGATACCAACCCACTCCAGTACCTGTCGCGACACCTCCGCAGCATCAACCGAGCACGAGCTCGTATATTATGATCAATGTATTCACTATTATCAGTGGGACTGTTCACCTATTAGCTAGCCGCCCATCCGGTAGAGAAAGAAATGGAAACCTACACCGCATCAATGTCCGTATGCTCGCGATCAGATGAACGAGCTTAGCGCGCACACTCTGCGCATCTGCACCAGTGCCAAAGGCGGGATCATAGGTCGTAGGCGAGAAGCTGATGCGCGCTAGGAAGCGATCTTCGGACAGGATGGAGATAGCATTGAGAACGAGGCACGTCACGTAGATGAAGTTGCCTAGGAAGAACATCTTTGCTTAGTTTCTGGGAGTCCGCGAGGAAGGGGCTTTGTGTGTGGGTGGTAGGACCGGGAGCGGACAGGGTACTGGCTGAATGGAGCGTGTTGGCGAGATGCGATGGATGTTGTTGTTAGAATTGATGACGACACCAGGCGCAGGTGTTTGCCAGTTCGCAGGGGACATCATAAAGCGGCGCCGAGGTTATTCCGAGCAGTGCGAAGTACCTAGGTACCCGCCCCTTAAGGGTCAGGGCATTTTGCTTGGCGGGCCCCCCTTTTCAAGCATGTGATGGGGAAAGCAGGTACTCGTATACTTATAGAGTGGATTAGAGATACTATGCTTCTCGGCCGGAGGGACACGCCCGGGGAAGTGAGATCCTAGATAACATTTGCGACGATCTTGGTTACTACTTCAATCTGGGTATCCCCAAGAATGACTTACGTCTAGGTGTAACCTACATCGAAAGGGTGAAGTTGACTTGCTCCCAGACATTTGACCTTATCCGGACAAGATGGAATGATAGACTAAGCACCAACCGCTAATTATGAGATATGTGTTGAGATAGGTATGGCAAAAGGAATTGTTGATTGGGGGGGTGGGGGGGGGGTCACTAGAGCAACGGCGGGGTGGGCGCGTCAGGCCCACTATTTGTATGTACGTAGCAGACCTTCTGCCTCCCACCTTCAGAGGAGGGAACTTCTGCAACGGAAGCAAACCAGATCAATCAGAGAATAACAACGGTACTCCGAATGCGACCCGTATCTTCACAATATGGTTACATTACCGTTACTTAATTTTATAGATTAACTTGGTGGGCAGAGGTCCTTCCCACTGTAACTTAAACGTCCTTAGCACGGTCGTATCCTACGGAAATCCGTGGACTTGGTCCTCTGCATGAGTCTCCACTTGTACTTATCCCCACAACCTCTCTCCCGGCTACACACACTTTGTCTCCTGGGTAGAACTCCGTGGACTACAGCGACCGAACAATGTAAGGATGCCGACCACGATATCGATTGACGGAGGATTCAATAATTGGCTTTATTCACATTTGCGGACTCTACGGATTTGGGCATTAAAGGGTGATTAGAAATCGATCTCGTGGTCGTGGCAAGTATAAAGGATAGGCGTTGCCGCATTGCAGCACAACCGAGGATGAGAACTTCGACAGCAAGTAAGACAAGAGATTACGTTTACAATGTATACCCTGTGCATAATTTTACTCCTCACGGCAATAGCCGGCACTAATGCCCAGATAACTGCGGCACCTCAGTCAACTGGGTTCAACTCATCCTTCGCCCTGTCACGGGCGCAGATCGAGAAGGCAAGCCTTTCCGAGGACATGGCCGCCAACCTGAACACTGTGATCAACTTCGACCGCTCGCAGCTCGCCAACGGCGGGCCCCGTGAGGACGCCTTCTACGCGCTACCGCCCCTGTCCCCCAACGCCACGGGACCCCCGCCGCCCGGCACGCTCCTCAAGGTCCAGCGCTACACCGACCCGGCACCGTTCGCGATTCCGCCCAATACGGCGCTCTCGCGCATCCTCTACACGACCACGAACACCAATGGCACTGTGATCCCGGCGTCGGCGTTCGTACTGTGGCCATTCGAGGCGCGGCGGTTCTCTGGTTCCGGCTCCGGTTATAGCGCCGGCAAAGGCGAGGGCGCCCCGACCGTCCTTTGGATGCACGGCGCGTCGGGCTTCTCCGCCTCGGCCGCTCCCTCGGCACACCGCGCGCTCTGGTACGCGGACACGGCGCCATTCACGCTCGCGCAGGCCGGGTACGTGGTCGTGGGACCCGACTACGCAGGGCTGGGCGTGTCGAAGTCGTGGGACGGCTCTTTGGTCCGGCATGCGTTGCTCCTTTCGTCGGCAAGCGCCCGCGACGCGCTGAACTCCCTGCGCGCCGCGCGGGAGGCGTTCGCGGGGCGTCGCGGAGGCGCTGGCCTCGGACGAGTTTGCGGACCTGACCGTGGGTTACCTGGGCACCATAGCCGCCAGCCCAGGGACGGACCTGTTCGGCGGCGCCCTCGAGTTTATCGTCCCCTGGGTCGGCATGGTGCTGGATACCATATTCCCCGGCTTCGAGTTGAGCCAGTGGCTGACGCCCCTGGGGCTCGCGCGCGCGGAACTGCTTGGGGAGATCGAGGGCGGTATCGTCGCATCGCAGCAGCTTTACTTAACTGGCGAAGCGGTCGTGAGGGAGGACTACAGGGACACGTGGTACGCCGATGCGTACGCGAAGCTGGCGAACGCGGGCCGGAAACCGTTCCGGGGCCCACTGCTGGTCGTGCAGGGCACCGAGGATGTGTACGTCCCGTACGACGTCACGAGCGCCGCAGTGCGGGACACCTGCGAGGTGAACCCCGAAAGCGACCTGGAATATTTGGTGATTAACGGGACGCAGCACGTGCCGGCCCTGCACGCCACCCGGCAGACCTGGCTCCGGTGGATCGAGAACCGCTTCGAAGGCAGACCGCTGGTGAAGACCGGCTGCGTTAGGTCGGACCTGGAGAGCTTCCTGCCGCTCGAGCAATATCAAAACACGGGCAAGTCCTTCCTCCAGTGGGCTGGTGCACCCCAATATAGTTACGAAATACCGTTGGGACTATAAACTGGTAGGCCGCCGATGAGAAGTTGGGCGAAGGCGGACGAACAGATCGTACAGTGCATATTTCCATTCATCTGCACTGTATTACAGACATTATCCCCCGGAAGGCGACAAGGCGTTAGTCGCAACAATTTTCTGAAGCTACCTGTTACGGAGTTACTTCAATGAGGAAATAAGAGTCAATTGATGTATTTTATTGGTTCAATATGCCATGACCAGTAAAACTTAGGACCCACGGCTGGAAAATTGTTGCGACTAACTCCTTGTCGCCTTCCGGCGGATATAACCATATATATAGAGCTGGAACGATCACCAACACGACATTCCACAGTTAATTTTAATTCAAAGCCTCCCTTCCTCAAAGTAGATCCTAGTGCTTCACGCTTCGTGATTTGATGTTCCTGATTGCGAATCAGTCTCCCACCGCTGCACCCACTTCATCTAGATTCCGCATTTGTAGTGTTATATTAATCATATTGTTCCTTCATAAAAATGCCCCTCGAGCGTAGATCGGGATTCCTACCTTCACCCGAGATCCGAATGAAAGTTGTCTGTAATGATCCACCTGTGGACCACAAGTTGAATATATCAGTTTTAGGCTGGCTGCCTTGTTCGTTGAAGTTTCATGCTGGCAGTTGCATACGTCTCTTTTTGCGTATACGTATGTTATAGTTGAAGAAAGTTTCAGTGGTTTTACGACATAGGGAAAGGTGACGACCTTTGAAAATTTCGTGACAGCCCAGAGTTCGGTTGCCAGCCGTATCTGCCTGAAAACAAGGACGGCTAAGTCACGTAACTACAAATTATGACCAACAGCGTTCAGGCTACCCAACTATTTCTGCCATGTCGCTCAGGACATCCATGGCTTTTTATACGGTAGATGCGTTCAGATGGTGGCTGTGCTAAAGCGAGCATTGGCACACGAGGATCTACTTTAAGTTGCTGAGAAATGACGGCATTGCGCTACTCTTTTCCACTACCTCACCCACAGCTGGATGCGCCTGACGGCCACCATGTCCGCAATTATTGAGAAACTTAACTTGACCGAGGAGGAGCAAAAGGAATATGACCGACATAATCCCAACAGGTATGGGAGATACGCACTGCACGAAGCCTGCCTGGCAATCGAACCCATTGCTTGGCGACTAAATTGGGCCAGTGAAGCTATCGCTAGAGGTTGCGGCGTCAACGAACTTGGCTACCGCATATCACGGCCATTACGGCCTTTACACGCGGCCATCGAGAACCCAGGAAGTATGGATCGCACTGGGAAGTTCCATGATCGCCTTGAAAGCCTTGATATGGTGCGATTCCTCCTAGCTCACGGTGCCGACCCTCGACTGAGAGCTGGTCAGGCGGGCATACCGTGGTACCGCTGGCTCACGCCAATGGACGAAGCCTTGTACCAGGCCAGGCATTGCAGGGAGGCCGGCTCTTCGGACTACCGGTTCTGGGAAGAAGCGCGTGAGATGATGATCGAAGCTGCTAAGAAATTGACAGGTGCGTTTGAAAAGATTGCCCTAAATCCTTCAATTGTGCGAATAGAGTTCCTGTGAAGCTAGCTGACATGATTCCAGCGAAGGAAGAGGCAGAGCGCGGCCTTTTCGGTTGGATGTTCGCATATTTGTACAACGCCATGAGTAAAGATTGGGCAATGGCTTGCGTCTTCTGCCGACTAGGGATTTTCGGCCACAAAGAGACCACTCACACCAGAAGTGACTGCGAATATTGCAAGGAGGAGAAAAAGTTTAGTTGGAACTATCTTTTTTAGTTACGCGACGTTAAGGCGTTTCTGTTGGCTAGCTGACACCTTCAGCTGGGTCTGACAGGGGCATACCTAATGATGTGAGCGTCGGGGCTCAAATGCCGACTTATGCATTCCTCGGGTGGGCAGAAATCCTTGCCACCGTGCCGGGTACCGAACTTGCTTATTTGCGGGCTCCGGTAAGGATGAAGTCGATCGTCCAGGCGCTCTTCAACATTTTCATGGCCTTGGGCTCTGTGCTGGGTATCGCTGTCTCGTTGCCGCCTATGATCCCAACATGGTCATTGTTGTATATGGAGCCATCACCGAGTTATTGCTTTTCGCCATTTTTCCGTCAGAGACTGCCATGTTGATCAGGGGTAAGTAAAGGCTCCATCTGAACTGTAAAATCTGGGGTTCCGATGGGAATACCTAAGAACGCGTCGCAAATTATTCTGGGGTTGTCGAACCAAAATCGTCATGGCGGTTCACTACATATTGAGCAGGGAAAGCGGAGAAGATTTGGTGGAGTAAATATGTCGTGGGATAGAGTCTCGAACACTTGAAATTATTTAAATTGGTGCCCTTTCGATTTTGTAGATAACTGCTGCCTGTTAAGCTGTGTTGCAGCTAAGAGAGTGCCCGAAAACTCCGGTCCTAATACATCTGGCGCCCTGGTGCATTCGGCCCTGGTGTGTCTGGTGCCCTAATTGTCGCAGAATAGGGGTCATGTGCTTAGTCACGAAGCCCCAGGGAACAGTAGGCATCCCGTAGGAACGTTATTCCGGGGCTCCCATCATATATATAGAGCTTTCTAGCCTCTGCTCTCTAGAGCCCTAACTATCCATGACAATATACACTTTCCACACTCTATGCACAGGTTCCTCGCGATCAGCCTAACTAGGACACTAATGCATCCAGAGCCCTGATGCCCTGGTGTCCTGGTGTGTTGGTGACGATGGTGCTGTTGACGATGGTGATAGGGACGATAGCGACGATATCATTGAAATACGAATGGCTCCAGTGGCCTGAGATGCGCTGGAGTAATTCTAGCTATCTGATCGGGTGAACCGACTTCTTTAAAATGGGTTACAGCCCCTCGTCGTTTCCATGGTAACCGTACAACTACAACCTCCCGAGATGGGTTCTTGTTTAGAGGGACCTACTCTGCCGGTTACTCGACGTCTCCTTACTTACTCGCTATGATCTATTTCTCTGGCCTTGTAAACTTGTGAAAATTGGAGTTGCAGGATTTTCTTGGATTATGCACATACATGGTATTCATGTATGGCAACTAAGAAGATATCGGCAAGTTATCTAGTACCCATTTCACTCCACCGACAACAACATCCGGCTGAGTCATCTGGACAAAGTGTCCACTCTCGGTTGCAAAGACAAGCTCGCTCTTGGTAGAGACTTTCAGGAATTCCTTCTGGAGACGCTCGGTCTTCTCATCGACCGCCTTTATCAACTCTCTGACATGGCTCCTCTGCTCCTCGCTTCCATTCCCTTTCGCGACACCCGCCTTGTACAACCCGTTCCAATCCCTGCTTCGCGTGCCCCCAATCACATAGACCGGTTTGTCCCCAAGCAGGGGCTGCTTTTTACTCATCTCCTTCTTGCGCAGCGTTTCGAAACTTAGCGAGTACTCCAAATCCTCCCTCTGCCCAATCAGCTTGTGCTTGTCGGTCGTTTCCGCGGCCCTGAAGGCGTCCCACTCTTCCTGCGTCAACTTGTGCTCCGCCTCGACGCCCCAGGCAGAGTATGGCTCAACGCCGGCGGCAACGGTCCAGAGGATCGGATCATTCACGTCCATCACCAGCGGCGCCATCTCGTGGTTGGCGTCAACAAGCACCAGACCAGCGATCTGGCCAGCTCCCTTGAGGGCGATGAACTCGTGTGTAAGCACCCCGGCCCAGGAGTGACCCACGATGATCAGAGGGTTCGGGATGGGAGCCTTTTCGATCAGGAGGGAGAGCTCCAGAGCGATGTTCTCGGCCGATGGAGCCAGCGGCGACGATTCCGAGTTGCGATAGCCGGAACGGTCATAAGTGTAGCTTCGTAGCGGGGGAAGCAGCCGCACGACGGCTTGCCAGTTGAGAGCATCGCTCGCTACCCCCGAGATAAATAGTACGACGGGTTCTTTGGAGCTGCTGGGTTCTGGGCCGTGCGTATAGAGGGCCAGTGAGTGAGTGCCGATGTTGACGAGGCGGCCGTTCGGAGGGAGAGCTGAGGAGGCCATTGTGAGGTGATGATTCTACGAGTTCCTAAGTCTTGTGCGGAGTATGAATGTCGGGTAAAGTTCTGATGAGTTGGTTTGTGATATACATAAGTATTCGGCCGTTGAGCAGCTAACTCGGTTGCGAATCATGGCGATATAACTACTGAAGTGGCAGAGTGATGGAGGGGCAGAGAGTCCATGGTTAGGGGCGGCCGAAGAGGATCGACAGTTGACACTTTATTGGGCACACACGTGCATACTTCGGCCTGCATGCACAGTAAGAGGCCAAGTTAATCCGACCCAAGCTTCCCAGCCACCCGATTTGCCCTCGTTTTAACGTACTGAGGAACGAAAACAGGGCCGCCGGTTCTGCACGTGGCATATAACAATACGGCGCTACTACGTTGTAGGGTAAGTTAAACATCCTAGTCATGTACCGCACTCGTCTAACCTATTCAGGACCTAACGTTACCCCAGCCAAATATAACATATTTAAGTAAAGTTACTGAGATATCATTACCCTTTACTAATATAACAGTCAATTGTTCCCTTTCCTTCAGTTCTTAGTACGCCACCGCCAGCAGCGATTATATCCTAACAAATTTATTCGAAAGCAATCAAACGGCGGAAGCAGCCAGACGGTAACGCTAACGATATGTATAACTAATAAAAACGGCATCATGTATCTGTAAAGTTAATGGGAGCAAAAGCTCCTATTTAGTATGGAGATTAACGTTGGTGTGGCCCTAGGGAGTACCTAACAAGGATGTTTTTATTCGGCCTGATACGCAGTATGGGTCTCGCACGGGCCATACATATTTGCTGGGGTCTTGGAAGATCGGCCGATATCGATATTAACGGGCCGCATGGTACGCTAACCTTTCCTTTCCTATTTAAGACGCGCTAAAATTCCAAATTAGGAAACCGGTTTCAAAGGGAGCTAGCTGATGGACGACACAATAACCCCCCTTCGTTCCACTCCGTTCGCAAGCTTACTATGTTAAAACGAGGGCACCAGGCCGTAACCATACAAACCCAGATAGCAGTCTGCCAATACACCATCTTCTCGGAATGGTGTGTAACTGCTCGCCGGTCAACTTACTCTATTATTTCATTATCTTTCAAAACGATCATAAGTTACATAATCCATTTAAATTTATGCAATCTTGCTAAAAGTAAACTCGTTATTAAACAAAGATAAGGGTGATATCCTGATCATTCCGCTCGTTACAGCGGAATACTCGTTCCTAGACGACTGTCGTTCCCTTAAAAAACCACTTTATCATTCAGTATTCATACGTGTATACTCCGATAGCCACCGTCCCCCGGAGCATATACCGTCAAGAGCCACAAATGATGTCGGGCGCCGATAGCATCTACTCAGAAAAGCTCGACGCAACCAAGCGCGAGATCAGGCTCCTGCAGATCCGGCCTGATGTAAATAACTGTTCCACCGCTTGGTCGATGTCGACAGCTTCACTTGGCACTACGCCCAACGCGGCGGCTCGGTTCAACGCCCTCTCTTACGTCTGGGGCAATACTCATGCCTCGCAACCCGTTCGCATCAACAGCCAGAACTTGCGTGTGACGGAAAATCTCGGGCAAGCCCTGCGTGGTCTACGCAATGCATTCATTCCGGAGGCCGATGATCTCCCCCTCTGGATTGATGCCCTATGCATAAACCAGCAGGACGAGCGGGAGAGAAACCAACAAGTCGCCATAATGGGCGATATCTACCGCAGAGCCGAGCGCGTACTTATCTGGCTTGGTGATGGGGACATCCACAGTGATTGGGCCTTTCAGCGCTTTCGCCTTCCGTATTTCAGGCAGGAGGTTAAGCAACTTGCTACGTCTAAGAAGCAGTCCCGTGAGTCAGTCAGAGCTCGTGTAATCATGATTCATAATATCGAGAAACGCCGCTGGTGGACTCGCGCCTGGGTCATCCAGGAATTGCTCCTAGGGAAGAACGATCCCATACTAATTTGCGGTTCATACAGTGTGTCATGGGCTGACTTCTGTTTTTATCAAGTCAATTTGCCATGGAACCGGGGTGGTTCCGCTGGTGATTCTGCACGTTATTGGCATGATGCTTTCAGAGATATCTCGCAAGATCCCAATGCGGTCGCAGCACTCGATTCTGACGGAGGTATGCCTCATGGGTCCAAAGCCAGCGCGTGGGACTCTCTTCGTAGGGCGATTCAGGTGGCAGGGTCCTTGTATTTCCCATTCATCGCCGCGGCTGAATTCTTCAAACAAAGTGCTACGGAACAAAGAGACTACGTGTACGCCTTCCGTGGGCTGTTACACCCAGCAGAACAGGCACACATCCCAGTAGACTACGCTCAGCCTGCACTGAAGATCTTTCATGATGCCATGGTGGTGTTCTGGCTGTCCCCTTTGGATGATGTACAAGCACGTATCATCAAGGGCTTTTCTTTCCACCGCCAGTCTGTGCCGGATATTCCATCTTGGGTGCCTGATCTTTCTGCTCAAAAGCCCGAGGATCTTGAAGGGTATGATGGCAGTTTTCTTCCGCCTGATACTAATCGCCAGTGGCGAGGCCCCCTGAGACCTCGCATCTCTAAGGACAAGATGGTGCTCCACCTACAAGGCGTACTGTTCGATACGGTATGCGGACATCACGAAATCCGTTTCCTGTCAGAAACAAGGCCAAACATTGACGACCTAAAGGCCACTGTAACAGCTGCAATTAATGCGCTGGAGAAACCTATACCATCCTCAAGCCGCCTGCACAGGTGGAACGAAGCCAGGCAACGGGGAGATAATATGTTTAAGATAGTTGGGACCTTTACGGCGCCAGGACTCCCCAGCTATACAGAGAAGCTACGCGAAACCACTGATATGTGGCATGCTTTACTTAATAGCTCCAGCGCAGGAACAGATGCCGACTCCGGTCCTGAGACCGAAGGAGGAGCTAGGAAGGACCCAAATCTAAAACGGCTCTACGAAAATTTGTATAGAAGGGTCAACCACCGCAGAATCTTCACCACGTCTGCCGGGTTCGTGGGGGTTGGCCCAAAAAACTTGGAGGTCGGAGATAGAATTGTCTTCCTCTTCGGAATGACGAGCCCTTGGATAGTACGGCCACTCGAGGCTTCGAACTCGACCATAGAGACATTTGCTATGGTTGGATGCGCCTTTGTATGGGACCTGTCTGACTTTGATAGACTTGAGTGGGCCCTGGGTGAAGGGGGACTACGTGAAGTCACGGTTAGCATAAGATAAAGGAGTTGCCGCGCAAGGCATCGAGGAACGGGTGGAATTCCGCTACTTATTTTCTATCTTGCTTGGTCGCTTACAGCATGGCTTGTGATCGTAATGCATCTAGTCCTTGCCCGAGAGAGTTCAAAATCACCTATATATATTAATCAACGTACCCCCAAAACCACCATCCTTATCAAGGCCCAAGGCTAGCGATTCACCACTCGTTCCTCAATCTTAATTTCGCCTCAGTCTATCCACTACGCCTTACATGAACTCCCATCTCAGCCAGATCACACAAGTGTCTTCTTACACTTGCCCGAACGAGTGGCAAAGTCGGCCAGGTTGCAGTTTATGAGGCACTCACCTCCTGGCTGCCTGGATTCCCCCGTTCGTTTAAGAATGCCCTTATCAAATTTCGTACCTCTAGGACAGTTGGAAGCCCTCTGCCAGAATTGCGGAAGCGCATCTCGATCGCCTGCGCGTCTCGTTGTAACGGTAGCTGTTTCCTTTGCATCACGCTAGAATCAACCATCATTCTCATTCCTTCCGCCCTCCCTAATCGCGGCTCGTCACCCGGGTCTGAAAGTCGCGTCTATACATAAGGGCGGTTTTGTTTCGTCTGGCATTTACCATAATCATAGATAACAAACCGGCAAGCGCAAGTTAACATAGTCATACCCCTTTGGTACGCTACGGGGAGTACATTTCCCATATCCCGGCGACGAATATGGCAAGAAGCTGCCTCATTCTAGCAATATTTCACACGCCGAAGACGACAGACGAGCTGAGGTACAGTCGACACTAACATTTCACTTGACAACACGGCTAACAGGTCGAGCGGTTAGGAACTCCCTGTATTCCATGACAACGAGTTTTGCTTCGAAAATGAGAACAGAGCAGAAGCCATCAGAGGTCTCTTAGCCACAGTCAGGACATCTTTTACGAAAGGCGAGCTGAGTAAGCACAGCAACTTCACTATTCTAGAAGATACCGAGACGCAAAAGACGGTTGAGTTCTCCGTCGACTCGCTGTTAGTACGCGTATCACAACACAAAGACGTAACGTATTCCGACAAGGACTCCTACGCTAATGCTCAACGGGCTGTCCGGGTCGAAGATCAATCGATCAGGAAGATGGATACAGAGGAAGCGGCCATCAGCCGCGAAGTGCAATCCTTCGTTCCCCCGAAGGCTCTTAGTAGCGACGACTATTCAAGCGGATGTCGCATGACGCTTCCGAGACCGGCCGACGGCCAGGAGAGAAAGAAAGTGGTCCAAGGATATGAGAGCCAACATGACGAAGTCCTTCTGGCTCGACCATGACCGCGAGGGCCGTAGCCGGATCAGGGCCGAAGCAAAGCATCCACCGGGCGAACTACTACCTTCCATTAGCGAAATAGCCGAAGAAAACCATAGCTTCGAGTTCGACCACTTCTCCCAGCATATCAAGGCCTGGAAGGCAGCTGCCGATCCTGCCATATATGCACCCGTCAAGAAGGACGTCTTCGTTCTTCTGGATCGCAACGGGGATCCCATCCTTTGCTCTGTGTCACGACCATTTCAGAGGCCTTTTGGAGAAGCGACGGTTCGCAAAGTGGTAGATGCGGTCAAGAAATGGTCCGAACTCCCACCGCTACCCGAGCCCAACACCGCCCGTCATATGGTCGGCGAGTTGATACGCCGTCATCATCCAGAGCTAGACATGGAGAAGGCGACAACGGCAGAAGAACTGATACAGCGCCCCATGTGCGTAGTGCACTACGGAACATGGGCCATGAAAGGCCATATGGACTCCAAAAATGTCTATCTAACGGCAGAAACACGGATGATGAGAGGAGTAGGCCCAGAGGCTGAAGCCAACTATGCTGCAGAAGCAATGCCTCGCTTCAAGCGGGGGGTTCCTAGGTCTATCGTCAGAGGTCTTCCAGTTCATATTCCGCGGCATCGCGCCAAAGGAGCACGAGGACTGCGCGGAAATATTTAAGGCCTTACCAAAGGAGAAAGGGATGTCGCTCTCGCAACCGACATTCACTACCTTATGCGTCCTCGGCATCAATTCTTTCACTGAGCGGCACCGCGGCCGCACTGATTTGAGATACGGTTTTGCCGGTCTGGTTTCGTTGGGGAACTACACGAGTTCGGTAAGGCCTGTGATATGTATATCCCCATCGCTAACCGTTAGCAGGTGGGGGTCTCTGCTTCCCCAGTTAGCCCTCAAGCTAGCCTATCGACCCGGCGACTGTGTTGTTTTCCAAGATGCCGAGCTGGACACTTCGTCGAGGATTGGCATGGCTATCGCATTTTCGTCGGGTGCACTAACCATCAGTCCGTGAAGAATTACGCATATCGACGGCTTTGAAGGAAGCCCGCGTTGCCATCCAACCCTTGGTACAACGAGGCGCGAGCAAGACGTATTTTAGCACAGACGGCGGCAAAAGCGGAGGCAGAGGATGAGGAGGAGCAGTACCACCCTTGTGTGGGAGAAGAATTGGACCAAGAGGAGCCGCCGGAAGGGGGCTGGACCAATGAACAAACCCACGGAGCCGGGACATGGTCACCGGACAGAAATTCCCCCGGTTATCCTTCAGACTACACTAACAGCAGCGGCAGCGGCAGTGGAACTGCCCCGAAGGACGATCCAACATTCTCAGGAGGCTCTTCCACCAAAAGGTTGAAGTTGGAATAGGGTCCTACCCGAATCGCGAGTCGGTTGGTTCAACGAGTATGTTCTGTCGCGCACGGTCTTCCTCCTGGGACTGTTCCTTTTGAGATGTGTAGAGTGGGTTGGAGTGTGCTGCGGTGTTCCCCAATGTGGCCACCTTGATACAGGGGCACCATCGTGTTCTTCCTCTGGGAAGGGTCTGTCCGAATAACGCCACAAACCACCGATAGCAATGATCAAGACTTTATATCAATATACCATGTAAGGTATGTACCTCACCCCGGCTCGGCTCGCTTAATGACCAGCATCCTCACGCCGTGCCGTCTGGCGGCTAGATTTGACGTGGTCTCGCATCCACTTACGTCGATGGCGGCGTATCGGGGTTGGCTGGCTGCCAGGCCTACAAACTGAGTGCAGTTGGCTGAACACGGGTGCAATACCGAGTGGACCGGATAGTTTCGGGCAGATCTCCCAAGCGACTCTGTACGTAACGGTCAGGTCCTTTCCCTATACCTCGGCGTCCATCTACTGGTGACAAGGTCTAGAGGGGGCATTACTGCTTGCTAGAGCCTGGTGAGAACGGCTGTTTCTTCAAACTAGACTGGAATTTATCTGGCCTGGCGACTCCAATTGAGAATATGATGGTTGCCTTGCTGGGCAGTATTACACCCAGCTGTTTTGAAGAGAGCGAATAGTCGGATATCAAACCGCATAGCGTAATCATCCATCTAGCGGATTTCCCTAGAAAATATGTCCGAGTTAGCATATTCGGGACTTGAATAGGGGCTCACCCGTAACGTTAGATCTTGATTTCCTCCAGAAATGCGAAAACACTTAGCACCTGAGGCGGGGTGATATATAACTACGAAGATGGCCTTTGCCTACATTCATCCCAGCACGATACGCATGGTAGAAGCTATCGAACAGGGCTGATGTAGCCGCATCTTATAACGGATGATGCACCTAGCAAGTGGTGCAGGAAATATAAGATATAGCCAAATACGACAGCTCGATTTCAGAGCACATCATCCACCAAAGCACACTCTACATTATCACTCTCAGACTAACGGCTCAGAGAGTGTCACGCTTCGGTCAGTAGAGCGGGTAATTGCAATCCCTACGCTCATTGGGAGCTACAATGCTACAAAAGAGGACCGGGGGTCTTACACAACAAGCAACAGGCAGTTTCATAGCGAGGAGTCTTCCCATGCGAAATCCAGAGATGTCCGAAAACGCTTGGTTGGCAGTACTATGTAGAAATCCTTGCATTATCTCAGCCGGATTTGTTCGAAACAGTGCTCTTGGAGTGAATGCCGAGAAGCCCCGATCGTATCTTATCGATACGTAAGTATTTGAAGAGCGCTTTTTAGCACTTCAAAGAGTAAAGAAGAAGTAAAGCAGATACTGAAACAGACACAGGTCGTATTAACTATAAGTAAAAAACCCGGGGTTCATTTGAGCATATAAACGATAGATTAGCCTAGGTTGTACGCTTAGTGTGTTGCCAAGCCGACAGCTTATGACGTAGATGAGTCCCGATGCAACGGAAACAATGCGGGGCGGAGGATGTTCTCCTCCCCACCCGGATCGGGAAATAAACTAACGGGCACCCAGACGCGCCCCCGATCGATATACAGGGGTTGGAACAGGCTGGGAAGAACCAGCGTCATATCAACTTGGGACAAACAACACGTCATTATGGCCTCCCTCACTTCTTTCTGGAGATGTTTTAGTTCGTCACTTCCGACTGCGTACCCATCTACGGTACTGTTGGGCGATGCGCCGCAGCACTCGTACAAGAAGAGCTTTTTTGAAAACGATAAGTGGATACTGTGCTCTATAACGTGACAATGAGCGACGGTCCAAACATCTTCGTCAGCAATGGCACCTGCTATTCTGCACTGGGGGAGGAGCTAGACAGGAGCTTCATTCCGTGCGGCAACGACGCCTTCGGCCACCAGACCTGCTGCGGAGCGGGAGACAATTGTCTAACCAACAATGCTTGCTTCGGGATCCACGGCGAAGGGTACGGAAGCTATCTGACATACATGGCCGGGTGTACCGACCCAGACTACGAGGATCAAAGCTGTCCCGACAAGGAAGGTATAGGTGAGCGCCACGAGGCCGAGATGAGATATGTCGGTACGGGGTAGTGGGCGAATGAAAACTGATCTTTTCTTAGACCAGCCATGGATCGCCCTCACACTCTGCGACGGCAGCGGCGGTGAATGGGCCCCTTGCTCGCAAGAGGGTGACCCCGCGACCCTCCGGCCCGGCTCCTACTGCAGCTGCACCGACGCGTCGCAAACAACCGTGGCATTCAGCGCTGGCACCAGTCTCACCAACATCGCCTCGCTGCCCCAGAGCACCGGAGAAAGCATCCAGTTCTTCGCAGGCCACTTCCCTACCTCTCCTGAGTCGTCGCCTGAAACAACTACCGCACAAGCTCCGAGCTCCGACGGCGACACCACCGCGACCTCGATCCAGACGGGATCGGCTACCCCTTCGCCAGGCACGACACCGACCCAGACGACGGGACTTACTACCTCTTCGCGAGGCGCGACGCCTACCCAGATGGGATCAACGACCTCTTCGCCAGGCGGCACGGCCGCAGGCGGCAGCAGCACGCCCTCGCCGAGCGAAACGGGCACCGCGCCCTCAGACGACGGCACCGGCTCAGGTGGGCTCAGCACAGGCGCCATAATAGGCATCGGCGTGGGCGCCGGAGTCGGTGGACTGCTCATCATCCTCGCTGTTATGGCCTTCTTTGTTCGGCGCAAGCGCCGACGACGAAGCTCGCCGTCTACCGGCACAATCGAGGACGGCGACAAGAAGCCGCCGCCGGATATACCAGATCCCACGGCCCCGGAGGCCGATGGGCAAGCCGTTTCGGAGGCTGACGGACAGGCTGCGCAGCCGTGGAGTCTGAGGAAGGCAGAGCTGGAGGGGAGCCAACCGTTGCCGCAGCCGTCGTCTAATAATAAAATCGAGAACGGCAGCGGCACCGTAGGACGCGTCATAAAGCCGTGCAGGGAAGATCCTACGGTGCCGGAGGCTGACGGGCAGCCTGTTACAGAGGTTGATGGGCAAGCTATTTCGGCGGAGGAACTCGCGCGGAGAGGTCAGGTGGCGGGTGGTGGTAATGCACATGGAGTATCGCGCGTGCGGAGGAATGCGGAGTTCGCACCCGTTGCGGAGCTGCCGGGCAGTGAGGATTGGCACTGAAAGCTTGCGGGCTCGCGGGCATGGACCTGCGCAAGGATGACAGAAGATGCTGGGCCACCAAGGACAGCTCCCGAGGAGGAGGAGGACAGGCATTAGCCCGAGGAGGAGACTACAGGCTGACACAAGGACCTACCTAGTTAGGTCCAGTTGCGACGAGAAGCCAGGCGCTGTCAACAGCCCAATTGGCTTCTGGAGCTAATATCCGCACTTTCGCCGTTTGACAGGCGCCGCCTTATGGCGGCGGTGTTTCAATTGTTGATCCGGAGGGACAAACTTGCCCTGTGAACAGGGAGCACACAACATGTCAGCTCAGGAGAGCAGGGCATTACCGATAGGTCAGGCATGGGGAAGGCAACAATGACGAGGCGGGGAAAAGTGAGGCATGCAGCATACGTACCCTGCGTAGAGCAATCATCTTGGCATAGGTCAGAAAGCATCATGTTGAAGCAATTTCCATATGGCAAATGAAAGTCCAAATCCACAAGAGACCTCAATACACCAGCACCTGTACAACAGTCGAACAAGGTCGCTAGTCTCGAAACAGAGCTTTATAACATGACAATGCTGCTGTGTAAAAACAGGACGCATTTTTCGCAAAATCCTCCCCCGGTCCTAGAATGTAGCCGGCATAGGCGTGAGGAGGTTATCAACTACCGCTCGGCGTAGTTAGAAAACACCTCGATCGTTCATGCTTGTGACGGCCAGACGGGCCATCTCACCGATGTCTCAGAGAGGACGTCCGAGAGGAAGCCAAGGAGGAAAGGAGACAACGGGCCCTTGGCGGGCGGGCGGGGCGGAAGAAGCCGAAGACAGAGTGGGTCAACCAGGGGGCAATGACGACGATGCGGGTGATGCCACGCCAAACGACTCACGCCTATGAGACTGACCGGGCCCACCGGCGTCCTTCGGCTCTTCCCGATATATTACGGAAGGTTTTCTGAAATTGAAAGCTTTGACGTTGCTACGGTGACGAACTCGCTCGATTTCGTCCCGGGAGTACTTGCGCCAGTGCAAGCATCTGTACAGCAGCGTCGCCGGCAGCTTCATGGACACAGATGACAGCAATGAACATATTTCCCCTTCTGATGCAAGGACGCTGTACCTACGCTGTACCGGCGACGAAAAGGCAGTCCTACAAGAAATGGGGCGTTTTGGTACTGTCGGCCAGTCGTATTGTATAACCACTTCGACAGGGGAGCACCTCCAAGCTTTTCCGACATGATATGCTTTACATATGTCTCACTACGCTACTATCAACTGCCGGTGGTTAGCTATGGAATGCCTTGAGGAATAACTAGTTGGCCTACCACACCGGTTGTACGTTGCTTAAGTGAGACTTGTTGCGAACCCGCATTTGTGGATAGAGTGTTCATGATCATCCCCATGCCGTTCCCAATTCTGTCCAGGTAACTTGAAAAGCTGCTTGTGTTTTCGACCGTCCTCCTCAGCGAAAGTGCCATCGAAGGCCACGCCATGTCTGGGATGAGGGATGGATTGGAGGAGAACATGTGCCGTCTCTGCACCTAGTCGCTCGTAGCTCGACCTCTCCCCATCACTGTTTCCGGCTAGCTGATTCAGTAGCTAAAAGAGAGAGAGGTTATATTGAACAGCCTCCATTAGGTATCATTGTATACAATGAATACTGCGAGTCACGCTATAAAGAAAAGAAAACATATGCTTTAGAAAATGAAATATAAAAGGTGAAAGAACAAAGTTACTGAGCTGATTGAAGCAGCTGGACGATAGAGCTATAATCCTTCAAGGCAGCATAGCTTAACGGGGTCCGGTTATCGTTATCTTTTTTATCGACGTCGACCTGCCCCGTTGCCAGCAATATCTTAGCAATAGCTTCGTACCCCCTTTCGGCAGCCCAGCTTAGCGGCGTCCGGCTACTGTTATCTTTTTTATCGACGTCGACCTGCCCCGTTACCAGTAATGTTTTAACAATAGCTTCATGCCCATTTGCGGCAGCCTAGCTTAGTGGCGTCCGGCCGAAAATAATATCCCTTATATCGACGTCGACCTGCCCCGTTGCCAGCAATATCTTAGCAATAGCTTCCTGCCTCTTATCGGCAGCCAAGCTTAGCGGCGTCCAGCGACCGTTATCCTTTGTATCAACGTCGACCTGCCCCGTTGCCAGCAATGTCTTAACAACAGCTTCGTGCCCATTTGCGGCAGCCCAGCCCAATGGCGTCCGGCCGAAAATAATATCTCTTGTATCAACGTCGGCCTGCCCCGTTGCTAGCAGTATCTTAACAGTAGCCTCGTGCCCCTTTTGGACAGCGCACATTAACGGCGTCCAGCCACTGTTATCTTTTGCATCAACGTCAACCCGCCCCGTTGCCAGCAATATCTTAACAGTAGCTTCGTGCCCCTTTTGGACAGCGCAGATTAACGGCGTCCGGCCACTGTTATCCTTTGAATCAACGTCGACCTGCCCCGTTGCCAGCAATATCTTAACAACATCTTCGTACCCACTCCTGGCAGCCCAGCCTAGCGGCGTCCAGCCACTATTACTTTTTGTATCAACGTCGACCTGCCCCGTTGCCAGCAATGTCTTAACAACAGCCTCGTGCCCTTTTTCGGCAGCCCAGCTTAACGGCGTCTGGCCGTATTTAGTATCCTTTGTATCGACGTCAACCTGCCCCGTTGCCAGCAATATCTTAACAACATCTTCGTGCCCATTCCTGGCAGCCCAGCCTAGCGGCGTCCAGCCACTATTACTTTTTGTACCAACGTCGACCTGCCCCGTTGCCAGCAATGTCTTAACAACAGCCTCGTTGCCTTTTTCAGCAGCCCAGCTTAGCGGTGTCCGGCCTTGTTTATCTTTTGACTCGATGTCGACTTGTCCCGTTGCCAGCAATGTCTTAATAACAGCTGCGTTCTTGTTTTCGGCAGCCCAGCTTAGCGGTGTCCGGCCTTGTTTGTCTTTTGACTCGATGTCCTCAATTGAAACGAGAAGAAACAGGGCCATGAGTGACTCGCTCCCGTACTCTGCCGCATGAGAGAAAGCACTTTTCTGCCGCGAAAACTTGAATTCCCGCGTAAAATTGTTATCTCTGTCAATGTGTTCGCAGTATTTAGCGAGGCCGCGAAGTGCAGATGTGGGTGGTTGGGCTGCTGCCTGCACCTCCAACAATGCTCGGACTGCTTCAAAACTCTGCATAGCCATTCCCGCAAGAATAGGTGGTCCGTAGCGCTCACTTTCCACCTCAAAACAAGATCCATTGTACGGGAGGGCTCTGATGAGAGCCGGCATGTTGTATCCTGCCAAAATATATAGAAGGCTCGCCTCCAAACTGTGTCGACGGATGTCGAATTTTTCAAACAGGTTGTGGAGTTTAAGCCATTTGGGGAGTGGGAAGTTCAGGATGAAGTCCTTTTGACTGACTCCGCCGACGTCAGCTGCTTCGGCATGGTGTAGAATATTCTCCACAGCGTACCCTAAGAATGGGAATGATGTGCCGACTTGTTGGCGAAGAACAGTAGCCTCCTTAGTCGACCTTTCTCGGAGCGGACTTTCGATGTCAAAATTGCCACCGGCACTGATGTATTCAAGACAACAATGGGCCAGTCGTTCGTGGCTTTCTCCCTGAAGGTTGCCGCCTAAGTTTGCCCATACTGTTCTTAGGCCATTCTCTTTCAAGAGAAAGTCTCTCACTGATTCGTGGATGAACTGTACGGTTGGGATTTTCGACTTAGTGATTTCAGCCAGTCCTTTGGAGGAATTTAGAATAAATGTTTTGATCCGGCTCATCGAGACCTCATCAGGATTCCACTTAGAGAGGTCCTCACGTTCGGTTCCGGAAAGAACAGCAAAATACAGCTCTTCAGGCTTTAGGGGCTCCCTGGCGAAGAGTACCCATTGAATGCACAGGAGTAGCTCGCTTTGGTTGTGGCAGTCTCGTGTGAGGAGATCGTGGAAGAGTTCATGTAAATCGCCAGGGATCTCACTGAGTTTGCGCCGCAGCCGCTTTGCTGTTCGGCCTTGGTCATGTTCCTTGTTCAAAATACCCACGACAAGGACAACCCACATGAAAACTCCGGAGGATTTTTCTTCAAGTTCACGTCGAATCTGCGCTTGCCCGGCAAGGTTGATCTTGTTGATTTTCAACTCGCTGTTGACATAGGTGGTAATGTCCTGGCTATGACCTTCTTGCCCTTCAAGGACTAAGCTGAGACCCTTTGTGATTGTGATATGTGGATAGTGTCTGCTGGTAAAGAGGACTCGGAATCGAACTTCTGATGATATAGCGAAGTCACCTAGCCGCTGGAAGAATGCCACCATGTCTCGGATCTGATCTTCGTCGCATTCATCCAGGGCATCGATGAAACAGATCACCGACGCCTGTCCAAGCAGCTGCACGGCTCGTTCGAAGAGATCTTTCAGCAACACTATACTCCATGTATGATTGCTGCTGGTATTCCAAGGCGTAAACCCAACAGATTCGAAGATGCTCTGGAGCTCAGGGAGTCTCTCGAGGAGCTGCAGCAGGAGAGATCGATACATGCCAGTCGTGGACTTCTCGAGGCTAGCTCCTCGCGCGTTGAAGAAGAAAGAAATGATAAGTTGGTCTTTCATCATCTTCTGGGAGTTTCTGAGAGCGAACTTCATCAAAGTCGACTTTCCAGTCCCAGGTTTGCCTTTGATCCACAGGAAACCGTAGTGCTGACCCACTTTCTTCATGTCGAGCCAATCGAGATACTCGGGCCTCTTCAGGAGCCATTTGCATGTCTTGCCAAGTGCGGTTTTGACAGACATTTGGCGAGCATCCATTTGGTCGAATCTTAGAGACTCTATTAGCATCCTTCTTTGGTCGTCGCTTAGAGAATTGGTCTTTGTCGTCTTCGGCTTCCCACAGACCGTCCTCGTAATCCTATCGAGCACAGCCGCAACTTTCTTGTATTCGATGTCGTCAAGTCCTGTGAATCGACACATGTCCATGTGGTTCCTTCCGATGTGTTGGGTCGTCTCAATGCGCGGAAAGTTGAGATAGGATGATGTGTCTTCCACGACCTAAGGAGTGTGAGGAGGTTTGTGAAGAAGATTTGCGGTCATGCGTACCTTGCGACCATTGAGATATTTGATCCCGGACTCCTCTTGAAAGGAATGTATCATCCAATTCTGCTCATGGGCAATCGGACCAAACTCGTCCCTCAGCTCTCTCAGGCGTTCCGACGATGGCAAGAGCGTATTGACGATCTGGTCATTGACGGAAAACCCAGCTGCCCTGAAAAGTGTCTCGGCGACGTCTCGAAGGAAGCCGCGGGGATCGGCGCCTCCATGTGGTGTACCGAAGAACACAATTCCAATTGTAGAGCTAAAGACATTGTGAAAATGACTTTGGTATGCCTGGCAACTATTGGAGCGTCGTAACATTTCCTTGACAATAATCCCGCCAAGACTGTGCGCAACAAATAAAATTGGCCGTGAGGGCTCATGTCGACGTTCGGCCTCCAGAGCAACCAAGAAATCCCATGCGATATCATAAACTGTAGCTCTGTTCAAAGGACGGTCGAGGACGTGTCTGAGATGGGTATCGTATCCGTGGGTCAGGACTCGCGCATAGGGGATGGTTTTTGGGAGCAAATCTCGCGGCCAGTAGACCGGAGTGCTGGAGTTGCCTTTTTCACGGCGAGAATTTGAGAATGGGTTGAATTTCCGGACTTTGGAAGGGGGCTCTGCCGATTCTTCACCGCCGTTGTCGCTGACGTTTGGGGCGTCACCTTTCTTCTGAGTCCAGGTCCGGACTGGATGGCCGGTGAATCCATGTACGAAAACAATACTTCTGGGTCAGCCGCTTGAGATTCGTTAGGCATTAACAGAAACTTACTCGAGAGAGGCAGACACGCCCGGGTCGAAAAGGACTGTCAACCCAGTTGCGGGTATTATCCCGTTTGTGAACCCATTCATCATAATGGGTGGGCCACAGCACCTGCGGTATCTGTGGGGTTAGGCTAGGAATACCCTGAAGGATTTCCTAGGCGTTGCACTGTCGGCAAACTACCGAGCCACACGGAATTCTTCGGTGTCATTTCATATGGTACAGAGAGAAGCTTGATAGCTTCATGAGTGGATGAAGACAGGAATAGGAGGGGTTGATGCGAAGAACTTTGTTTGTAAGGCCATTGCAAGAAAGGATAGTCAAAGGTTGAAAATTGGAGAGAGCGAGAGCTGGACAGCTGTTTTTGCAATCTTACAGCTAGTGAGGCTGAGCAGCTTGCAGCATAGCCCCCCTTTGGGCAGCTTCGAGGGCTGCCTAGAACGGAATGGCAGTCATAGAAAGACTAAGTTACAGTGGACGGAAAGACAAAACTGCTTTCCTAAAACGACGCTAAACCGGAGGTCGCAGTGACGACAATGGGTTTATCAAAGCTTAATGTCTTGATCGACATTCAAAGGAGACTGCGGAGGAAGTGCCTTTGAAAGGCACAGTGAAACTGGGAATTGCTGGTTCAGGGCCCCCGCCATGAAACTCTTTAGCATTGCGACGGTGGCGCAGCAACACAGCCAGAAGGTTGCGGGAGACGACAAACAAACAAGACCGGCGCGGGCTGGTGAGAATATCGCGCTTTTCGAACTCGATTCGCTGATTGACCGCTAATGTGAGCGGCATCTGGGTGAGTTCCAATGATGTCGTTACACCTGTTCCCGCTACAATGTCCTCCACTCGTCATTATCAGAATAAAAGTATTCCGCGCGTCACCTTACGCTTCTGTGACGGGTTGAATGACACAGCTGCCTCTGGGCTGTATCTATCAGTCCTGCTTGAACGAAATACGTGCAGATATGTCCTGTCATTCTACGAAGCATGAAAAGGCAGGCATCGGCCGCCTGGTCTACCGTAGAGACTAACCGGTAGCTAGAGATTAACCAAAAGCAAGGACGAGTACTTGGCTCCCTATTTCATATGTCCCGGGCTCATAAGAGATATTAGCATCGCGAGATAGACGGTTGTGCCGGCTAAGCCATGCCTAGCATGCGTTCCGTGATCCAGATTCTTCTATCTAGAACCCACCTATGCCCCTTACGCTATGCTGGCCAGCCCAACCCAGAACACGCAATGATTCCCTTTTTGGCCAGTCCCGAGAACTCCTTCCCAAGGGCATTCCCCCTTTTTAAATCCTAGATCCGTGGATATCCAACGTAGCAGAGCAAGCGTCTAGATACGCCGTATCCGCTGTTCAACACGGGGTCGCCCTTGTCGTTCCCTATCGTCCCCTGTCTATTTTCTTGGTCTTAGCGATTAGCCGGCACTATCCATACAATCATTAGAACCCCATGTCTATCTATCCCCCTGAGAGCTGCCAGTCGGTTAGCTGAGCGTCCTGATGTTTCACTCTCCACTGTCTTTCCTGCCCTTTCTGGGCGGCGTGTCCTAGAAGGCCGGTGCGCATTCGAACTGCCTTTCGGACTCGGCACACGAGAGTTTCTACAGTTCAGTGGCAGGCTCGACTCCGAATCCGCGTCCCCTGCATCGAACCAACACTCGTAACCCCACCCTCTTCCGCCCCATCGCTGCTCGGGTTGCTCGTAACTGTGCATTCCAGACTTCCGAGTGATTGGGCACGGTACAGACCGGACTGTGACCGAGCCCGAGAAAAGCTGGGAGCTAAGGAGTCGCTGGTGGTGGCCGTAATGGTTGTGGGACCCCAATAATCTCCATCACCTTCGACGAATGCGCCCGGGGCGCCTATGGAACTGTTATTTGTGCCTCATCGTTGTGCTAACGGGGTACGTCAAAGTCGACTTCTAAGGAGCCCCGTTCATGAACCCGCTTACGCCGCAGTCGTCGATATATGGTTACCGTCGTTCGTTCCGTCCTCGCTAGGCCTCGGGGCGCTCTTCGGCCGAGTATTATTCGCCTGGCGATCGTCCGGGGCGGACGCCGCTCCATTCTGTTGTCCCTTCTGCCCTCCTCCCAGCAGGATCCCCAGGCCTGGAACACCACTCGCATTACGGTTTCCGGGAGAGGCCATGTTCCGCCAGCGGTTCAGGTTCCAGAACGAGGGACTCGTGCCCGCGTGATCTTGTTGCGGCCCGGCATCGCCGTCTGTCATCTCATCCACGGACTGGAAGGAGAAGCTCGGCGTTGGCGGAAAACGCGATGACGATGATGCTTCTTTCGGACTTGACCTCTCATCTGTCTTACCGCCGCCCGTGCTGTGGCTAGTTGCGGGACTGAGGGGGTGCATGACAGACAAGGATTTGTCGCTTGCGTTATTAGGATACGGCGGATTTCTCGCTTTCGAAGTTGGGTCAGCCGCGCCGGACGTCCATGCAGAAGGTAAAGGCGTCCGACGCGCCTTGCTCGGAGAGACAGACCGCTCACTCGCCGTCAGTGTTGCAACCGACGCGGATACGCTCACCGCACTCCCGGAGTAGCTGGGAATCCCTTGGCGATGTACTCCGTACCGCCACGAGTCGATGCGGTCCGTGTTCACTTGCGCGCTGAAAGCCCGCCGTGTCTGGTTCAGAGAGCCCCGGGCCGAGGCTGGGTCGCTGCCGCGCGTCGTCGCTCTACTGAGAAGCCCGTCCTTAGCAAGCTTCTTCGAGAACACCGATCCGGTCTCCCAGTTCTCCATGGCCTGGCGGCGTTTTGCGAAAGCGCAGTCCTGACGGAACACCTTAATAGAGCCTGAGTGGTCGGTTGTAACAATGATGTTTCCGTCGTGGTGCGTAGAACGCGCGATGAAGGCGGGCGACTCGCCCGGCCTCTTGATGTGCGCTGATTCTGATGGTGGACCATCGGGAGGAAGCGACTCGGTCTCTAATTCCTCTCTGCTAAGTAAAGTGACCGGAGGGGGGTTGCATAGCGTGTACACGGGGTCGTTGGAAGCCTGCAGCAGCTGGCGCGTCTGGGTCGGAGCAAACACGGCCTCGGTAACTGCGTGCGCATGTGCCTCGAAGTACTCGTATGGTCTCCTATCATCCTTATCCAGCTCTGTGGCGGCGGTCGACCAGATGAACGCTTTCCGGTCCTCACTGCCGCATATGATGTACTTGCCATCATCACTGAAGCTCGCTTTGATCTGGTTGCAGGAATTTTCATGCCCCTTGATCTTCACCTGTAGAGTCTTGTCCTGCAGGTCATAGATTCTAATGCGCGAGTCATTTGACGTAATTAGGACTTTAACCTGGCCATCCGGGGCTTCCGGATGAAAACCCATTGTCCGGATGCCCGTGATTTTGCTCCCTCGAGCGTTTTTGCCCCTGGATGACCGCACATGAATTTGAGTCTGATATTTCAAACCCACGGTCTCATAAAACATGCAAAGACCGTTGAAACAACCTGTGATGGCCGTCTTCCCGTCGGGTGAAAATGCCACGGCTGTAATGATATCGGAGAGCTGGCTCGAGTACGCAACGGACTTATCGGGTATGCTCCATAGCCGCAAGTTGGCATCAAGCGACCCAGCTAGGAAGAAGCGATCGTCCCGGGGGTGGAAAGCGATCGACGTGACGAAGTCATTGTGCTTGAATGTGCACAGACACTCTGGCCTACTCAAGTGCCATAAGCGGACAGTTCTGTCCATCGACGAAGACAAGAGAAAATTGTTTTTGCTCCAGCTCAGATCAAGGATGTCCCCCGTGTGGCCGACAAATTCGCGGATAGGTTTCGTGTGGAAGACCGGGGCACTCAACCGCTGCTGCTTCCCTTCGGCGTCGGCAGCGTTCTCCTCCTCCTCGAAGGCCTTCCTATCCTCAGGGGTCGCCAACACGCCCCACACGCGTAGTACTCTATCCCTTCCGCCTGTGGCTAGGTATTTGCCGTCTTTGCTGAACTCAATGGCCCATATCGGACCGCCCGAGTTTGGATCCTGCTTGTGATATCCATGGATAGTTGCCTCCTTCTCGCTGCCGTTTCTGGCTCCCTCCTCGGCTTGCGGGCACGTCCCGACCAGTTCCTGCGCCAAGAAGACTCGGTTGAATTCCTTCAGTTTCTTATCGCGGGCTCTTACCCGAATGAAGCGCGGAGGTTCCTTGTGGTGTGGAATAAAGCCGCCGCAATCAACAGCGAACGAAAAGGCTACAGCATTGGCGCCCTCGGTCCTCTGCTCAGTACTTATCTCCGATCCATCGTCGAAGATGTCATCATCCCTCTTCTTACCTCCGATCATGCTCAAGCGACTAAGTAGCGAGCCTCCCTTCCTACACGCCCGGATGTATATTAGCAACCCTGTTTTGGTGCTTCGAGATAATGCGCTAGGCCCAATGGCTTGACGTACTTCTTATATTTGGCCTGGTCTGACTGGGAACTGTTGAGATCCTTCGCGGAGAGATTGTGGCTAGAACGAGAGGACTTTTCATTGGCAGAGATATTTGGTTTCGACGTCGTCGGATTGAGCAGTCTCGAGGTCAGGGTGCGTTCGGTGTTAGTTCTTTCGAAGATATGCTGCGATCGGCCAAGCGATTCCCGGTCAGTATGGAGGGCTTCGTAGGGCTTCGCATTCGATCCGACTCACGCGCGATAATGGATCTGTAGGTGAAGGTAATACTGGCGAGGCTGCGACAGGAGAGACGGCTCTTGAAACAGCCTTTGTTCCCCTCGCATTATCTGGGACAGGGGTATCTTTTCGTAAAAGGCTCAAAGCGCCCTTTCTTCCGTTTCCCGGCGGCTGATTTGCGTTACCTAATTGACGATTCTCATGGTTAACTCAGCGATCCCGCGGCATCCTCCATGCTGTCAGATCCGCAGTGGGTGGCGGTGTAGTAAACCGGGAGGTGTAACAGTGCTCTGTGCGGCAGATTGCAGGCAGATGGGAAGGGCCGTCGGGGCGCAATGCGATGATCATGACGGGCAATAGGGAGGTAGACGGCCCAGGCAGCAGAATAGAAAAGAGGGCGGATATGCGGAGGAAGCCGGCGGAGAGGACGAGAGGAAGCTTGGCGACGCACCTACAGCTTGACTAGAGCCGGTATCTGGAGTTGAACCGAGACGGCTGGGGGAAAGACTCGTTCGTGATCTCGACGGGCCGGATAGATATGACTTCAGCTCTTCCAGCTCATCAGGGGGCGAATCAGAGCGTACAGATCGAGGGGGGGGAATATCGATGGGTGGTGGTATTGCTGCTGCGGCCGCTGGCGAGTTCGCTTTCTTTCTCCTCGCATCTTGGGTCAGACGCGCACTGCCACTGTCGGGGTGGGTAATGTCCGACGGGGAATATGATGATGACATCTTGGAAGATAATAAGTCTTGGAATTCCCTATACGAGCTATACGAGTCAATGCGAGAAGACGCATAGCCTACGCAACTAGGACGATTCTCTTAGTTAACACGTCGTCCCACAGGTAAAGGAAAGGTATAAAACCTTTCCAAACCAAGACACTTTCAGGGGACCTCGGCTCGTCTCATATTTTACACAGGTGGCCGCGCTCTGAGCTTTGGAAGGTGTCTCGCCAACGGCGGATGGTGGAAGAATGATGATAGCAGACAGTATTTCGAAAGTATGTCGCCAGGGGGGGAAGAGAAGTGTCAAGTGTTCTAGGAATAATACACATAATCTTGGGATACGTCCAATACGTAGGTCAAGGTGATAATGGATCAAGGCTGTTGTAAACGTAGTTACACATGGTGAGGGATAAATTCTGGGAACCATGGTGGTCACCATGGTCTGCAGGGACGCTTGAAAACGCAAGGGCCTTCTCAGCGCGATTGGGTCATCGATTACACCACTAAAATCTTGAGGGTCTGGAACTACATCTCCCAGGGGTAGCTTTTATTAGTTACCCCCATTTGACTCCCAAATGCCGTATAAGGCTGGAATAATACTGCTAAAAACATTCTATAACACGTAAATCAGCGTTTCGCTCAAGATAGGTTTCCATTACTTTAAGGTAGCGACAAGCACCGGCAAAACCGTCAAAGCATGTTGACGCCCATACAAATTTGTATAAAATTCTATCTGATCCTACGGTGGACCCAGTGGAGGTGACTAACAAAGAATGCCTACCCCTGGAAGTTGTACGTAGTTACTACGGTAGTAACCTTAAAAGGGGTTTGACCATCACGTCATCCCCGCCTTGGAAGTTCCGAATCCCCAGTGCTGCTCCTTTGGTTGAAACGAGACTCGGGAACCGGCATAAGTGTTAAAATTCAACATTGACCAGCCAAAGCATGGAGGTACATATCAAGGCATTAGGTAACTGCATGTGGGCTGGCTCGGATAATTACATTGATCGGATCCCCCACACCTAGAGACACCTCGCGCTAGTCAAGCACTCACGGCGCCCCCAATCGGCGGCGTGAACTACTCTACAGCTCCCAGACTAATGGTAGCGAATCACCATGCAGATTATGCATACCGCAGAGATCTGCTTCGGGCATGGCTGGGTGTTGATAGGTGGCGGGTCGTCATTTGTGCCTCGGTCCGGCCGCGACCTTTCTTATGTATTAGAATAGCAGCTATTCAGCCGGTGGTGTTATCCATCATTCGCATGGGGAGTCCGCAATAAAGACGGCGGTAATGCTATATTTACACCTAAACGAAACTAATTGGAGTTCCTAGAGACCGTATACCTCACTGTGCACGTCTCGATTAAGCTTTACTTCCCATTTACCCTTTGGGACAAATGCCGTCGTTCTGCAGCTGCCCAAAGGATTGAGGCGCTCTTAACCCCTTAAATACGCGTAGTCGTATCAGTCAACTAGTATACAGCCTAAGTAGTGGGGATGGGCGAAAGCTATACAGAATCTACTCTGATATGCTGTATATACCTTCTTGGGGGCCACAAGGGGTTAGCACCGCCAACTTCTACTCAGTACTGACACCTTGGGCCCCTCTAGCGGATAGTTCCTTACCTAAGAAGACCCATTCGTTAGATGGGTAGATAAACCGGCAACTGTTATATTACGTACGTCTTGCAAGGTTGCCACATTTCGATAGAGCCGGTTTCACAGATCATCACAATACTGTGTAAGACATCGCATCGTCGCAGCATAACGCTAGATGACTTATCTTTCCTATTAGTACGACCCCCTTCTCTATTTCAACATGCTTACCCCTATTCTCCCAGCACGTGATGTCCTCCAAGAGATACAACCCCTCATCTACCGAAACATGCTTCTGGGCATGAGCAAGCTGCGCTGGAGCCACTTCGACATCCGACAAATCGCGAAATGACACGAACTAACCCCAAGTGCGGTTATAACTCGTCTAGGTCATTATGGGTCAGACCACCTTGTCGTAAAAATAGAAGGTACAGGCCCACGGGCGAGAGAGTCTACGGACTTACCAAAGACCAGGCTCGTCATACTCCATACCCTGCCGTGGTGGATTTCTGATATTACTGCAACTGCCTTAATTCAAGTAGGAAGCGTAACGGGTACGCTGAACATATATCGCATCTCGCATCTTTTCGGAGTCTGGGTGTATCAGCCCCTGTTGACCCGGCCTTTCACACCCTTACCTTGCTAGCATAATGCCATCAGCGAACATCTCCTTTTCAGAGTTGACTCTAATATGGAGCCATATTCTATCACTTCAAGATCACAGAAATACCCGATGTAGCAAAAAGAGTTTGATTTAATACACAGCAACGTCTCTTAAAGGCCGCAACCAAAATTGCTCAGCAGCCAAGGCTCATATAAGGGCAACGTAACAATAATAATGCGGATCCCGAACGCCGTACCATATGCAAGTATGTATGGTTTCTCTGTCAATCCGCGCGCGTATACGTGCAGGGCCTCTTTAAATTTCGTTCATTCATTCTGCAATTTATACAATACCCCTTGGTCCCCTATCCGACTTGTCAAGACGCTGGGCTTAGATCTCCTGGATAAACTGGGGCCCGACGTTCGGTTCGCCGACAAACTCCTCCGCGATGACGTCCTCCATCTTCAGCGCGGCGAGGGGCTCCTCCGTGAGGCTGCCGGTGTCGGGGCAGCGCTTGAGGGCCGCGACACCGGTCTTGCCGCCCTGGTTGGCGACGAAGACGATTTCCTGCTGGGCGTCCTTGCCGAGGCTGAACATGCGGGGCAGGATGCCGCCGCTAGAAACGGAGTCGACGAAGTGCAAGGCGGGGACGCCGGTGTTGTCGGCCATCAGCGCGAAGTGCGCGATGCTGTCCGTCTCATTGCCGCTGAGCCGGTTGGAGACGTACACGTCACGCCCGTTGTCGGCGATGACTAGCTCGCCGGCGGCCGCCGTGGAGGGGTCCTTGGGCGGGAAGGCCGGGCCGTAGGTACTGAGGCGTTGGACCTCGGCGAATTCGATCGTGGCGCCGGTGTAGGTCAGCGCGAAGAGAACGAGCTGGTTGGAATTCTCCGTGGCGACGATGTAGTGCGTGGCCTGGCTGCCGCCGTCCAGCGAGACGAAGTCGCCGTGGCGCGGGCCGGACCCGGCACCCACGTCAACCGTGTTGGTGATGGCGTAACTGTCGTTCTCGCTGTCGACGACGATGATGCTGTCGCCGCCAAGGTTTGGGATCACGAAGAAGCGGCCGCTGGGGTCGAGGAGCGCCTGGTGCGCGCGGTGGGTCTCCTGGCCCGGGGCCGGAGGGCCCGGGATCTTCACGTTCTTGAGCAGCTTCAGGCTGTTGTCCTGCTGGACGTCCCAGACGTCGTAGCTGCCAGTGCCGTACGAGGCGCCCACGATGCGGGTCTTCCCCTCGTTGAAATCGAGGGAGACGACGCCGGTAGTTCCTGTCGCGGTGCTCACCAGGGTCGGGTTGGCCTTGTTCCCGTCGAGGGTGAAGAGGTTGACCTCGGCGCCGTTCTCGTTGACCGCGTACACGAGGTTCGGTTCTCGGTATATCATCCAGCTCGGAGCCGTTTGCGGCTGGTGGGACTTGGTGGTAATAGTGAAGCTCGCGCCGGTGAAGTCGGCAGTGATGATCTGCGCGGGCGTTCCGATGAGCAGCTTGCGTGGGGCATCCTGGCGGGGGACGAATGGAGCGGCGGCGGCCATGCCCAAGGCCATCAAGGTGGTAAATGATTGGTACATGTTGAAAATCTTGTGTTTGTGTTTTCGTTAAAAGAAAGTAGCTAATGGATCGGTTCAGCCGGTTCGAAGTGGAGTAATAAATATCTGACTAAGACTTGTGAGTAATAGTTTTGTTTTATGGAAGTGAAGTGAAGTGATGCAATACAGATTCGAGGCGGTTCAGATCTGCAGGCCAAATGGCTTGTAGTTATACAGCCCCAACTGTCCAAGTCAACAAGGCCAACGTAGGGATAATGTGACAAGCTTCGATTTGCAGTTGTTCAAGCCTAGACAAGGCGACTCACAGCGTGTAGGCAACGCTTTGCTCAATCACCTTCACAAGAGGCGGAACCCGTGAACCAAGGCTGAAGCGGCTTCTCTGTTGATGCGATAATCACGACAAAGAGCGACAGAAAACGAATGGTCCTATTCTGCTGTTAGACGTGGGCTTTGAGAATGAACGGGGGATTGCTGACCTAAAGACTGCAATGAGTGGTGGTCGAGGGGCCGGTCCTGTAACTTCACTTGGTGCGCAAGCTGCTTGGCAACGTGTTGATACCAATCGAGCACCTGAAGAGAGGAAACCGGGCGGTAATGATTGGAGGTTAGCCGCATCTTAAAAGTCTGGCGAAGATCAGTCCGGCCTCTCCCAGCCGGCACAGACAGCGCAACAATCTCAGCCTCTTCATGGTCTCCTCACCGGCGCCATGGACCACGCTTCCTTGCGCGCGCTTTCGTCCTTTTGCTTGGCTGCTTGGGGAAGGTGTCCGTATTGACTGTTACGTTGTATGGCGGAGCTGGTAACTAGACTAGTGGAATCCGCAGTCGAAACCCAACCAACTGCCTTGTTGGTTCCGAAGGCCAACTTGGCTTACGGGCTAGGTAAAAGCAAGCAAAGCGTAAGAAAGCCCCATTCTTTGCCCATTCACAACAGTGCTTCTTCACGCTTTTGGGTGGCAGTGGAGAGATCTGCGGATCTCTTGGCTGCTCTGTGCATGATGACTACTATTTTAGGGAGCGGCCGAGTGGATACGCCAGCCCCTGAAACTCTATACTGTATTTGGCTAGGGCAGCTAACAGTCTGGCTGAGCTGGGCAACTCGGACATTTTGATAGGGCTGCCAGGTCCCTGGCACCGAAATTGCAACACACGGAAAATCGCACTGTTTACCATCGATATAGGGCTTCACATGATGGTGCCTTGTAAGGTTTAATCTTGAATTTAGTATCTTATATCTTTCGTATAATTTCATGTAATATTGATGTAAAGATTATTTATTCTGATGTTATTTAAGGACAACACCAGAACACTCGAAGGCACGCATCAAGGTGTTTTGTGGCACCTGATGTTGCAATTCATCTGCGACCCGCCTGGCTGCCCTCTCCTTGAACGGCATCCCGTAAACCACCTGGGCAGGTAGCTTAGGCAAGTCGGCGCATTTTCCACATTTTCCTCATTTCCCCCACGCAGGGCTGCCAAAGAACTCGGAACATCAAATGATTGTTGTCAGGTATGCATTAGCTATAGTAAGTAAGTACGTACTCCGCAGTAGCAGTCAAGCGGACCACCGTCCTCATGAGGATGAAACCGCCGTCATTTACTACAGACAGAGAGAAATGAGTAATCTACATCTAAATATGGTATCTCATCTAATGCAAGGAGGAGGAATATGTACCAGCGAGTGAAATCAAATATGCATCCATCCAGATCGCAATCACAAAAGAAAACCCCCCACTAAGCCCCATACAGAAACCCCAAAACCATCCATCTATCCGTTGATCCGCAGAAGTGGTAAACCCGGCCCTCATTCACAGACCCACCTAGCGCACCTCACCAAGTTATCGAGACAGCCTTCCCGTGGTACCTCTTCCCCCCATCCCGCTCGACGAGCTCCTCGAAGATCCAGCGCCCGACGTCCTCGCGCGAGATGAAGTGGCCGGTCTCCCTGCTCTCGAACACCTCGGCGCGCAGATCCTCGACGCCGACGCGGATGTCACGCCCAGGCTTCGCGCCGTCGCTCAGCAGACTCGGGCGCACGACGACGTAATCGTAGTCGCGGTCCTCCCCGCCACTACCGCCACGCGCGACGAGCCGGTCCTCGAGGGCGCGCTTGTCGGCGTGCGGGATGCCCAGGGCGCCGTGGTACAGCGGGACCATGAGTAATGGGATATCGCGCCCGGCGCGCGAGATGCCGGTGCTGCTGACGGCGACGATCGTCGGACGCCAGCCCGTATACTTGGGATTGGAAGAGCGCACGGTCGCGATCGCCTCGAGAACCGCCGCGATGCCCTTCTCGCACACGTGTGGGTCGTCGAGCGTCAGGCGGCTCCAGACGAAGGCGCCGCCGAGGGAGAAGACTATGGTGTCGACGAGGCGGGTCCCGGGGTTGGTCTGATCGGAGGGGTCGGAAGGGACGGCGAGGCAACGGGCGACCGCGTCCGCGTCGTGCGCGTTGCCCTTCACCACCGTCAGGTTGGGGTATTGCGCACTCGTGAACCGGTCCGTGAGCTTCGAGGGGGTGCGGCACAGCGCGATGCACGTGTGGCCCACGGCCAGCGAGTGGCGCAGCGCCGAGAGTCCGCAGCCGCCCGTTGCGCCGAAGAAGGCGATAGTCTTCTTAGTTGTCTTGGCCTTGGTGCTGGACATTGTGCCTGGGGGTGTGTGCGTGTGTGTGTATATACAGTAAGTGGTGATTTAGGTTCTCGTAACGATTGTGACTGGTGACTGCGTTGTTCCTATGGATGCTATGATCACAAGAACAACACCATAAACATGGAGCGAGATCCGGCCTTTTATCTTCCATCTCGAGAGAATATCAATGCCTAAATCCCCTACAACACGACGCCTCGTAAGAACTATCCGTCAGTGGTGGTGCACTCAACAAGCCGCTCAAATTCATCTCCCGTCGAAAAGTGTCCGTGATGCGCCCTCAACCGCTCTTTTCAGCACAATGTATTGGATGACAGGCCCGCTACGGGGCTCTTGTGGGTCCTTGGCTTGTCGAACGGAAGGAAAGTCTCTCCGGCAATGAACGGTGGCGTTCGGCTGTGGATATGATTGGTTCGCAGATCGATTTCGGTGGGTATCTCTATGCGGCGCGCGGAATCACGTTTTGTCAGTTGGCTTGCGCCACCACATGGCACCCGCAGTCATAGCCACCAGGACGGACGGACAGAGGGTCATCAGTGGAAGAAAGAGTCGAATCCTACTGGACCCATGTTGAAGGTGTTCTGTGGGACTAGCCCGCGGCTGCGGTAGTACGCATGCGGAAGTTGCCAATTGGCCGCCACGCAGCAGCCATGTCGCTACGTGATAAGCGACGGAGCTGGCCAACTCTTGCCAACTTTTACGTAGCTGCTACGCACCCGCACTCCGGGGCAGGAGACGTCTCCTATTCCGAACGAACACCGGGGCAGAAGACCACCGCATATGCATATGAATAGCAATCGCCGATAGCAGATGGTAGAACCATTGCATGAAGAGAAGAATCTTTTTGTGATATCGGCAGTATTTCCACTAGATCAACTATGTACAACAAAACGATTCCTGCTTTCCCGTACCTCAATACGGGATCTGCCCCCGAGTCATGGAGCACGTCACCTAGGCAAGGCGCGAGATACTGAAGCGCCGAAAGAGAGCGGACGATATATAATCATTACATCCCCAAAAATATGGTATATGAACCCTTAGACCCTGAAACAAGGAGCGCATTTCTATTGCTCGCAAGATCCTAGGAAAAGAGGATGCAGTGTACGCCAATGATAATGCCGAACCAGATGTTGACTGAAGGAGCCTAGAGACCTTGCATGGTTTCTGATTTCCGTATATACGTATTCAACGCGGATTGGCTTTACAGCCAAATCATGCCAGCAACCGCAACGAGTGCGGCGAAGGCGCTCGCGCCGAGTGCTCGCTCTTGTTTTACGCCGGTGTTCTGGCTGTCATCGCTAATCCCCGCCGGGTTGCTGCAGTCTTGCGTGAAGCCGGTGACCGTACAGACCGGTGCGATGTCTGTCCCGGTGGCACCGTTGCCGCTGGTGCTCGATCCCCCGTTTCCACCGCCCCCGTTTCCACCGCTCCCGCTTCCACCGTTCGCGTCGCCCGCGGCCTGACCGTTAGTTCCGGGGCCACCGCCGCTGAGGCCGGGAATCACCTCTTGCGTTCCGGACGAGCTCTCCTTGGCGTAATCCTTGTCCATATCGAGACCGGAGCCGAGAAGAGACTTGAGAATAGTGGGTTTATCGCCGTCTACAACAGTGTCGTTTGTGCCCTTTGCGTCACTGTAGATGTAGCTCTTGCCCTTGTTCGTTCCTGGCGCAGAGTCCGTCTTGTAGCAGCTGATCTCGACTTCGGAAACGGCGGCGTAGTAGTATCCATCTCTCTGGATATCTTCGCTGTCCCAGTCGATCCTACCGCCGGCCCAAGCGATGGTACCCTCGGCGTTCGTATCAGCACCGCCAGGCCAGATGGAAAGTTGAACGCGAGCCGGTGTCTGAGGGTAGTCCCATTGGTTTGCCGTCTCGTTCCATGTCGTTTTCTTCTCGACAGTCCGTCCCACCTCTCCGTCGATGAGCCAGGTGATCTTCTCAGGCGTCCAGTCGATTTCGTACGTATGCCACTCCTCGAACGTATTGGAGAGCCCAGTAATGTTACCCGAGTGAGTGTCTAGATGCAATGTCAGTAGCAGTTCAACAAATGGGGAGTCTTCAGAAAGAAGGCGGGGTAGACCTCACAGTCTGGGATGCCCTGGAAATAGTAATTGGTCTGAGCGGTCTGGAGGTCGACACCAACCCACTCGTAGTCGATTTCGTCCTTCACGTCACTCAGCAGGATGAAAGCGCTCACGACACCACGGCCCGTTCCGGTCTTCATCCTCGCCTTGACATTTCCATACCACATGTAGACAGTCGAAGCCATAACAGTTCCGACCGTCCTAGGCGCCATAGTCAACAAGACACTGCCATCATGTTCAACCACCTCGCCCTGGACAGAGAAATCGGCCTTTGAGGGGTCTCCTAGATAATCCCTGACGTTGGCTATGCGGTCCGTGCTGTCCATATTTAACTTTTTGTCTTCACAAACAGGCGCTGGAACGCATGAGTCGAGGGAGAAGGACATGCGAGGGTCACAACCTCCGAGGCAGTAGGCGCCGACGCCACATTGGCCATACTCTGAGTGCCGCACGTCAGTTCAATCCCAGCCCCGATATTTCTTATTAAAGTAAACATCGACAGCGATGGCCAAGGTCTTACTTACGAGAGCAACAGGGGGTCTCCTCGGGGCATTTTTTGGTCAAAGAACATGTTGGTATGTCCTGGGCTACTACGGAAGATGCACCGAGCAGGGCAACCGCCAAAGATGGTAATAGGCGCAACATTATTTGACGTTGCAACAGGAATTCGAAAATATTATAGATTAGTGGGATTGTTGTAAAACGTATTTGCAGTTGAAACGTTATATACGGCTGCGTTGTGACGATTTGAGTAAAACCGGATCCGAGTTCAATACAGCGTGAGACTGTTTGTGACTTATTGTAGATGAATGCAGTAGCGACGGTATGATTCACATAAGTCGAGACTGCCTGTATGTGATATCGAATCAACGAGCGAGTTGAGGGGATGGTGATTCGATTGCGAAGCGACTGTAAGAATACAACGAGACCGCCCTAAGACGAAGTGGGATTTATGAAAAGCGAGAGACAAAAAGACCGGGCGGCGCAATGCCGGGGACAACCACTTCTCCTGTCTCTGCCTAAACGAGGGTCGTAGTAACGAAAATATAAGTAGAAGGGAGGTTAGAGGGGGATGCCTATAAAGGCGACGATGATGACTGCTTATTCAAGGGAAAAGAAATGAGGGAAAATGGTGACAATCAAGAACCGCGTGTGATGGATGGCAGATGGTGGAGGAAGAAGCTGGAAGAAGTTTAGGTGGGTAGATTGGTACTTCGGTACATGCAAAACAGTTTACTTGGCTAAGCTGGTTGAAGAAAAGGTCGAGTGGAACCATCAGTAAGACAGCCAATAACCTTGTCGACTGTTGAGTTGTGCAGATGGAGAGGAACTAGAGACTTGGCCGGACCCTCTCGTATCCCACGTAGTGTGGTGTAGTGTAGTGGTATGCAACTGGAGGAGAAATGGGCCTAGCACACCCCCTATTTAGAAAGACACCATCTCATCATACATTTTGAGACTCTCCCGCATCCCAACTAACTATATCGATCCCTCCGATCCATCGCGTTCCGCCGAAGAAAACGCGGACCCCTTGCTTTTGAATAGGTATGTACGGACCTCAATAGGCAGGAGCATTCTTGAAATGTGTTGTATCTCTCGAAGGGGTTGGATAGAGGAGTTTATGGTATGGTATGGTATGGTATATACGTTCGTCGCATGCCCATGTCATCCCGCATCTAGCCACATACCATAGAAATATCGAAATACGAACTTGGAAGTCAACATCCGCCAAGCGTCCCAATTAACCAAACCCTGGAATTAGACGCACCCCGGATTTTTGCGGCGGTGACACCACGGCACAGCAGCTTCCAGCGAGGGAACGACAGCAAGCCTCCTGCGTGCATCTCCCCACCGCCAACTGCCTCGAGGATCGCGGAAGGGCGCAGCCCGGCCAATCAAAGCTCCAGCTGTTAGAAAACTTTGTTTAGAGCGGATTCTTTTTATACTTATTTCCCTAGGTTCGTGCAATCAAGATCCATGCTCCATCTCTATGCCAGGCAAACTCCATGTTCCTCAATTTTAATTGATACTGTATCACGTAGAATGTAGGAGGTTTCTGGTTATCCAGAAGACGGGTAACACAACATCTACTCTATCCCAAGAAGCAGCATAGCAGCCAAGAGGATTCATTCAACGAACATTGCTTGTCATAACCAGCCATGGGAGTCCCAAACGTACACACAGAAGAAGCATTTTTATTTTCCCCCAAGAAGCGAGGGCACCCAGTAATTAACAACCGTTCAACATCCCCCGCCTCGTCGCATGCAAGTCAAAGAAACAACCGACGTGTCCAGTCCATCCCAAATGCCCAAACAAACAAACGAGCCTGCCTGTCGCACCATGGCCCCTCCACTCCTAACGCCCCCTAGTCTCATGATCCATGCAATAACATGCGCCCCTTAAGCCGTTCGGCAGGTCTTATCCGTGGATCGAGAATTAGAAGAATTGTACGGCGCAAACATTGATCGGTGACTTCAGAGTGTCGTCACAATTATGGAGAAATTTAGTAGCCAAGTGAAGAGTTGAGTTGAGAGGTGAAGTGTGCGCTGGGGGAAAGGCAGTGATGACTCGGGTGAAGTCTCCAGATTGCGGCTACTAACATCTTCATACAGATGTTGCTGCCGTGGCACTCCGGGGAAGAAATTCCTTCGACGATGAAGCTGATGCATTCACTGACGAATACCTTGAGCGACTTCTTAAGACGTCGAGCCGGTAGACGAGGGATGCTTTTGAAGGGCCATAAATGACGTAACACACAGACACCAGCCATTTCCAGAAGAACACACATGTCCGAGTAGTCGACCTACAGCTCAAACTTCAGCCTTCGAGACTGAACAGCCCTATCAGGCAGCGCCGGCCACGACGCCAGCACCTCTCCCTGCTTCCAGACGCCTGACCATCTCCCTCTCCTTAGGAGACCGCGGATTAGCGTCGATGCCGAGAATAGCGCTGATCCGGGTCCTGTCGGCTTTCTCATACAGGCTTTCGCGGTCGTTTGGGCTCGTAACTGGCGTGATGGGGGTCTGATTTCCCGCGGAGAACATGCTCGCCTTCCAGGCTTGTTCCAAGACGATGGGACTTACTCCCCCGCCATATTCAGCGGCGATGGCGCTCCAGAACGAGGAACGGTGTGCCGTATAGATTGACTGCAGGCGAAGGATATCCACGTGAGCCGATGGCGGCGGGAGAGAACAGTCGAGCCGGAGAGCCGGCCCCTGATTTATAGGTGACGGCTGGGGAAACGCCGAGGGCCCCAAGTTCCTCAGGGAATCGGAGTGTGGTGTGGGAAATCCGGAGGGCGAAGAGCAGATGGTCGTGGCGGGGCGTGTAGCCGTCGGCTTCGGGAGGATGGCCGGCAGATGAGGCGATGTGCTGGGGCGCCCCATGATGCTTGGAAGCTGTACCGAAGTCTGTTGGTGGGACGAATCTGGCCCATAGCTGCCCGCACTACCTGGAGGGGTGATTTCACGGGATGATGACTCCTGGATGGGAGAAGGGATGACGGCAGGCAAAATAGGCGAATGCCCGGCCGAAGAGCCTGATGATACGGATGTAGTCCGCTTGCGACGGTTGCTACCATGACTAAGTTGGTGATAGTGGAGCCGGCATGCCAGCTCGGTCTTTTTCAGATGAGCGGCGATGTGCTTGTAGGGCATCTTCTGGAGACGAGTCTGAAGAAGATACACTTCCTGGATTACGAAACTCAGGTCAGTAAGCTGCCCGTCGGTGTAATCGCAAACCCCATACAGGGGGAAGATGGGGACAACGTCACCACTTACCTCGTCTTCACTCCATGCTCTGCCCCCACCGGTAGACGCAGCTTTCCGGTGCTTCGTAACTCCGAAGTCATGACGATCGAGAGCGTCATTCGTGGTTGTATACGGAAGGTTCAAGTGGGTAGTAAGGTCCATCGGCGGCGACATGGTGCTTCACAAGATGGGTCTCTGCGGCTTCGAAATGATAACTCGGGGTTGAGAAGAGGGATAGATTTCCAACTATTATTTTCCCAATATGGGCAGACCACGCTGCAAGAATCGGAGATGCTAGATATCGAATGAGAGTGTATTGTAGGCAGCGCTTTGCTTAACGACTACACCGCTGATGCTGTTTATGACAGTTTCGAACCCAAACCCGTGCGTCCCGTCGTCAAAGGGGATAGAAACGTAGCAGAAAGAAAGATGGGTCAATAAACTCCCAGAGCCGGCACGTGAACCACAGCGATTAAATTTTGGAGTATCAAAGGAGCGTAAGCAGCCAAGCCAGTTGGACAATGAATGAAAGTGGTTACCAGCCGCGAAGGAAAGAAAGGAAGTACGCCAGAGCGTAATGCTTCATGCCCGTGATGATCCAAAGAGATTATGAAGATAGAATCAAGATAAGAAGGGAAAGAGAGGGCGGCTGGGGAATGGTAGATAATAAACAATGTTGCCCGCTGCTTCATGATCTCCGGATGTCGACACATCCAAGATGAGGTAGGGTCTATATCCTGGGCTAGGGTGGGACACTCGTACCCACCTAGAACGACACACCATGACCTCCAGCCTTGTTACAAACTACCTGGCGAGCCTAAAAAGGACGAGTTAAGACGCATCAGAGGCGGAGAGCTGCGAAGCATGATCTTGGCATGATCCACTCAGCTGCCCATCCCGTCGCATCTTCCTTAAAACATCTCAAAACGGGCATCGATGGAGCCATGGGAGGGGACGTGCGCGCGTATACACTCCGATCTAGAGTTCGATTCTCTATCTGGGGAGCCAGGATACCCTTGTAACCTCAGAGCAGCTCTGGTACAACTGCAGCTGATGCTAGTCGACTGCAACGCTCGCCGAGGATATTACTCAGTGAAGAGGCCAGCCTCCCATCAATATACTCAATATGAATGCGGCTGAGAAAAGCTGACAACCCCAAGCCCACCTTTACGTATTGACAGACGTCTTTACGGGTCTTGGGAGTGCTGTGACAGCTACCAAAAGGCCGGCTCGCAGTCTTAGAAATACGAACTGGAGGTCACGGTGCCTACCTTGCTTGATATTCTTTACAACTGCAGCCAGCAGGGAAGGCATCGCGGGCCGGAGATGTGGGTACTCTACGATGTCTCCTTCGAGTGACAATTGAAGATCGTCATGACGAAACGCGAAACTGGGAATCGAGCAATAATGTTCAGCTTCAAGCTAGCTGACGACGGATTCGTAAAGGGTGCTGGCGAAAGAGCGCGTTACCAATGACACGTGGACAGCAGGAAATGAATGAAGCCGGATGAAAGTTGTTGAAAGTCAAGAAACGAAAACGGCTATATCAGACGTTTGATATTTGAAGTGGGTTTCATGTCGCCCCTGCTGAACTTGTTACAAAGGTCCGCGCTTGTGTAGTGAACAGGGCTTATTGATTGGTGGTATTGGGAGATGGCCCGCTAATTAACTTTTGTGCCCCTGGGACTTTTAACACTGAGCCGGCAATTGTTTCGAGGCTCTAGCGTCATTAAACGCTTTCTTGCCTGTACCTTATAGTGCATATAGGTTTGTATATTTATAGGCACTAATGTAACTTGAAATGCGAAGTAGTAAGCAGTATCCGTTACCTACCTTCGAGCCTTCTCTAGGTAGCCGTTCGTCTTTCATAACATCTGTTAAGCACCTAAATCGAAGAGCTCCAAGATAACCTCTTTTGCCCACCAGATCCACTTTCAGCTTCAAGAAGCGCACTTCAGCCTCCATGCATCTTGCCGGATCTCCCGTCATTCTCGTTTTATCCCGTTTCATGTCTTACTGCCAAACAACATATAAACCTTCGGTTATTATAACTTACGTAAGCCTATGTGTCAATAAGCTCCATTCTAGTTGTTAAGGCGTTGTGCGGTTACGCGCTTAACTTGGCGGGTATAGTTTTCGGAGGCTCCAGCCTTCCATAGGCTTGTGGGGGCCCCGAAAAGCAACATATGGACGGGGGAACAAAGAGCACCATCTTTTATCCCGATTGCGAGTCTACTAAAGGGATATCTATATGAATCGCGTTATATAGGTCCGCTCGAGTGCATACCTGACTGACATGGGCTTCCTCCCCTGAAACTGAAACTCGGTACGTACGTGTAACCAAACAATAATCGGGGCTTCAAGCTGTGAATTGCTACGCGTAGCGTACGCGGCTCCCCAAACCCTCCTGAGGAGAACCTAGAAGAGTATTTATTCCTCATTCAGTTCTAGAATCGGGTGGTAATTCTGGAGGTTCCGGAAAGGGAATCCGTGTGTCTAACAACGCAACCAGTAGTGACAATCTAGTCCGGCTCTGGGTTGCCAGCTCATTGTGTTCGGCCCAGGGGCTGATAGGAACTGGAGGATCGACTGTGGGTATTACTTCTCGGCGCCGCCTCTTAGAGTTCCGGACAAGAGATCTGAAGCTCGTGATTCCCTTCGCAGCTTCAGCAGGCGGGTACGGCTGGGTACCTACGTGTTAGGTAGGCATATTATTGAATATGGCAAGGTGGCGCGGCCCGAGTCTCATTAAACATCGAACCCCACAACACTCGAGGCATCCGAACTATCATCGTGCACATCCATTGGTCAGCGCCCACGCATGGAGCTGGCCTTCCAGCGGTCCCATCTTATGATCATCGTCAAGCATCATCTTCATCCCAAACGTTCGTCCGATCTCCGGTGACGTTTCTCCCCGCGAATAATAGGGGCTCGCGAACAACCGACTAAGATCTACACAATTATAGTAGTATCGGATATGAAGATACCCGGGCAGCCTCACAAGCACAGCGTTTGTTGTTGCCGGCAGTATGTACTTAGCAATGGCGCTAAAACCCCCGTATTTGGGAAACAGTTCTTTAGCGCCCCGTGGGGCCTGGCACCCAAGGTGGTCGACGAAAGAATTGTCATACTTCTAAAATACTCCAGGTTCAAATAACAATCACGTATCAACAAAAGCAAGTGACAATAGCTTGACATATCCCCTTAATCTCTGAAGTCCAAGGATTGTATTTTTTTTTGTTTCCTCTTGTTCAGAATAAGTAGTTACGGCGTAGTTATCTATGGCATTAAGATAAGTATTAAGAGTATGTCAATTTTTTTGTCAACTACCTTGGCGCCGTTTCATGGAGCAGCTTCGTCCATCTAATGAGATTCAGAGATCGGCCGGAACAAATCTCCACAGGGAACTTGTTTTGATTTGAATCTATATCGCGTCAATGAGGCGTTGAAATATCCACCCACCATCCATAGGGACAAGTCAAGGTACCTTTTGAAATGCGGCTCTTCGGGGAACCAATGTAGCTTTGCATTTGGTATGCTCAATATTACTAATCACGCTGTTGATGAACCTCTGACCCGACTCTGACCCCTGACCCTGACCTCTGACCCTGACTGCGGAGTCGCAGCAAGAGTATTCTCCACTTGTTCTACATCTCTGGTCCCAGTCAGCAGCACCATCTTCAAACGGCGATCCGACAGAGTGTTACTCGCAAGGTTTCATTATCGGACTGGCCTTACTGAATGCATGGACAAGCATAATTCTCTCGCCTTTACCAATTCTCTGCACGATTGAAGAACTCATGTGCAGACGGTATCGCTGATGAGGGACAGAAGCGAAGAGTCAATTGCGATCCCGGGAAGGCACCAACACTTTGGTCATTTGGCTGCTTGCCAATAGAATTCCATTGCCAACAGGGTGGATGGAGTTATCTTTCATCACAGACATGTCACCGCCATTAAGGTAAGTTGTCCGAATTCTTTCAGCTAGGGGTTTATGACGTTGCATCGAAAGATCACCGTCTATGAGGGCGCGGGGGGGGGGGGGGGGGGGGGGGGGGGGGGGGGGGGGGGGGGTGGGGGGGGCCCCCCCCCCCCCCCCCCCCACCTCACCTACGGTTGGAAAGTCCCGGTTCCCCAGAATCCCGAGGACGCGGAGTGTCTCCTCAGGTAACTCTTGTTTCGATTTCCGGAACACTGTTCTCTCGTACGCGTACTCCGGCTCAAACCATGCAGGAGCACACGGATCACACCTCTTCCACACCCAAAAAAAACCTTCGTCAATCCTGTCTAGGTCCGTGATAAGAAGCTGGAACTTGTGGAATTTCCTGTACATGTTTAACGGACCTCATGCAGACTTCAGATCTGTGGTAACTCTGCTGGGCCCATTTACGGTTGTATACCGCAAAATCGCTGGAACTCACGTGAGAGCTTGCCAGACCCGGCCTGTTGCATTCCTAAGCTAAGATAAAGGCTTTCTATCAAGGGCCATGCTTTGGTGTGCCATTAACTGCCTAACCCATGAGTTCCTCCAAGCCTCAAGCAAAATAGTCTATTACTCAGGCATGTTGTGACTTCAGTATGCCTCTATTCTGTCGACAAGTGGCTGCTAGAGCTCCGGAACGGACCATTCTCTGGGGAGTCATGGATCTGCATCGCCTTACGCGGCCTCCCTCCTGCCTAGGTGGAAGAAAAGCAGGGCTGTTATTACATAGAGCAGCATGCCCTCTAATCGTCGAATACTTTCTCGTCCGCTTCTGGATAAGGGGCAATGGGTGAAGGACGATAGCCCCGAGGCCTGGTCGCCACAGGCTCTAGATGAGCTTTAAGGCGCTCAACATAAACACGTGCCTTCATAGTGCATGGTTTCTGGTGTGGGAAAGATCCACTTCGAGCTCTATATCGCTCCTTTCTCGAGATTGAACTGGATCTCCAACAAGGAGGACTCGCTCTTGGAGAGCACGTACAGCTATGGCTTTGATCCATGTTAGGGGCTTCCCGCATAAAAATTAAGGTTCGACAACCCTTTAACCTCAGGACACTCTATAGAGACGGTCTCAATCTTCCGTACCTGGAGCATTGCATGGGATATTAAACAGAATGTTTTCCATCGCATCCCCCATCGGCGCTGAGATGGCGCGATGGCCAGATGGCGGATGTGAAAGACCTAGCTTTTCAGAGCATCCAGCCGTTGATGCCACCAGGCACCAAATGGCCTGGCTATCCCTATATATGATGTCAAGCGATGGATCAAAAGGTCGGCTGCTCGGCCAGCGCATTGACACTTCCCACACGGCTCCTTTGTTGGCCAAGAGAAGCACGATTGGCGCTCTGGGTTGTACGTTCGACCACGTCGTCCAGAAAGAACGGTAGCCATGCTACGGATAGCCATGCCTAGCATTAGTACTGCAGATGCAGTCGTTGGTAGTAGCATACCTCCAGATATAGAGGCGTATCTCGGCGGGAAGTTTGCTGAACGATGGGAAGCTCGCGGCAGACAGCATCGTGGCTTCCTGAGGGTTTCGATGTCGATCCCTTCCGAAAGTTCGGCGAGTTAGCTCCCCTTTTACTCGGTGGAAAGACGCACAGGTTTGCAATAATCGTGCTGGCAGTGGGAAGAACGGTGTATCCCGAATGGCATAGAATACCATCCTCCGATGTAGTGGTTGTAGGGTTGGTCTCTCCAGACATGGACATTCCTAGGACAACTGGGGAAAGGCCCTGGATATCCCGTAAGAGTCCGTCTTAGGCCCTCATTGAATAACAGGCAACGAGTTGAAGTTGTTCCCCCGTCATGCCCATGCCTCACGCATGGCAAGGCAGTCTATCCCCACTATTGCAGACGACAACAAGGACATGGAACTCTGAGCCAGGAATTAACATGGTCAAGAACTCGGATACCTTAGCAACCGTGCGGTAATTATTGTATACTACTGATATCCCCGTAACGGCCGGCTTTTCGCAATCAACACTTGCCTGGAGCAGTGAAAACACAGGACAGTCCGTACCCTGGATGCCGATAGTTAATGCCTTGTAAATGTACCATCTATTCCAGGGTATAACAATTCCCTTACAATCCTTGCAGTATCCCCAAGTAGTAGTGGGTCTGTACACCAGCGTCACGTCTTGGATTCCAGCTTCAACTTCTGGCCGTAGCTCTCCCTTCATTGCACGTTGAACGTATGCAAGAGCTAGGAATCGAAGTTCCCCAATTCTCGGCTTCAGCAAACAAGGGACTTGCAGTCCTGCAAGCAGATATATCTTATCGCCTTCCTGGTATGTGCTGAACGCTGAGCCGAAGTATCCACTGTCGAGGATGAAGACGGCGTAATCGGCTTTGTAGTTAATGAAGGGTTGGATCTCCTTCACACTACCGGCCGCATCGAGATCGCCATTGGTAGGATAATTGCCGGATTCCATGAATATGACCAGGTTATCTATGGGACTTACCTCATGGTCGAACCTAACATCGTCGTATACCAATGCATCAGATCATGCTGTGGTTAAGACGGGGTTGTCAAACCTGTGGTTAGCGACGGTGCGAGTCCAGCGGAGAGGGGGTCTTCTCCCGTCGGGTACCTGTTTTTGGAGCTTATCAAGCGACACCATTCTTGACAAGTTTGGACGAAACCATGGAAATGGGAGAAATCATCGACTGGGCAGGCCCCGACAGGAGCTGCAGATTTCAGCAATGTGATGGTGCCCAGACATCTGCCTCTCAAGACCAGCTTTCCTAGTATTGAGGAGTCCGAATATGAGCTGATGACTTCAGACACGCGGAAAGAGTGTTCGGGTAGTCATCCACTACGCGAGTACCGGCAGTGTCACTGAAGGTGATGTTCCTGATCGGTGTCCCGTCTAACCAGTTCGGAACCCAAGATGGCAGTCCGCTTTCTTCTCCCGCCAGGAGCGGCGTATGAAGGATATCCAGCGCCTTCCGCGTATACTCCTTTACAGCCTCTTCGAAAACCGTGACGAACGGTCTGTCATAAACCGGAGTCTGAAGATGAACGCCACGAGCCGTGAAAATCGCATAGAAGCCGTAGGCTATCACGGGGTCCACGGGACCGAAGGATACACATCGCTTTCAGGGAGTTGGAATCAGCCATCCATTTGTAGGCTTCGGGGTAGTCCTGCTCCGTGTTCGCATATGAAAACTTGTCTTTGAGGTTGCTCCTCAAGTAGATCGGCCCCGCAAGCTCAATAGCGAAATCGGACCGTGTGCCCGACTTATGGAAACGATAAAGCAACTCCAGCCTATGCTCGATCGGTCGCATATAATGGCACAGCGGCCGCAAGACCCGCCTCCTGCGGCGTTCATACCCTAGAGTGTTGAAATAGGAAGCTAGCCAGGATTCCTGATAACTCTACTTTTGCCGAATTTTGTCATAGAGAACCAGAGATTCTCCAGGAGCTGCAGAAAGTGTGCAGAGTTGGTGTGAATTTTGGCTGCTCAGGCCCCCAAACCCGGCGGTCCCGAGCTTGTCTATGTAATTTGGGAGCCAAACCAGAGGACGCCGGACCGCCCATGGAAGAGAAATTCCCCAGTCTAAGAAGCAACCTAGTCAGCAAATATAGAAAGACAACTCGAGTGAGGCTCTCGTTCTCGCTCCGACCCAGCCATAAGATGACGCGTTGGGCCAGACGGTACACCTCGCCCATCCTCTGAACCTGCTGGTTCTCGCGTGGCAGCCTGGTCCTTGTTCTGGTTGATGGATATCGCATCTATCCACACAGTCCGTGCCCCCCACGCGGCGCCGGAGGCGAGTCAGCGTGGCGAGGCAATTGGAGGTGATGAGCAGTTGATGGCCGTCGCAGAGAATCGGACGCCGCCATGCCGCTCTCCCCAGACGTACGAGAAAGCTTCGTACCTGGCCTCGGGACTCCCTAGGGTAACTTGACGGACCTTGCATCGTACCGGAGCCTTGGAACTGGGTGCAGGGAGCAGGTCCAGGACGCGTATCGAGGATGTTGAATCAAACGGTTTGTGCCGATAGGTCGCTATTTCCATTTAGGGTGAATCCTTCAAAAGGGTATTCCTACAACGAACGACTATCCAGCTCAGCAACTTTACAGTACCCTTTGTCGTTAAAAATCCTTTTCTCTCTCAAACTACGCATGTCCATCCACCTTCCTGTAATCTCATACATGTTGACTCAGTTAAAATTACCTTGGAACTTATCATGACCCTTATCGCACCTTACGTTCGAATCCGTAGATATCTGTTTAGCATTAATATAAAGAAGAAGAGGCAGGTTCTCAGCCTTCTGAGTTGGTAGCATTTAGTCACATTGATGTGAAACTATATATCTGTCTCGAACCGTAGCTTGTATACCCTTAGTTAAAGTAGTTGATCTTTCGCTATGAGCCAAAAAATAGTTAGGTAGGTCAGTGATTTGTGACTCACCGATTTTAAACCACTCCTTGGAAGAGGTTTCACAATAAAAGGGGGTTTTGCGATTCTCAAGCGTGTAACTCCAATAGGGGGGCAGTATACTTAAAGGCACAAGTGGGGGTCCATTCCCCCTATTTTAAAGGCTATTGAAGACGTTTGCGTTGGTCACGGTCCGTATGGCTTAATCGTCTTTTCTTTTATAGTATATTCGCAATATTATCATGTAGACCAGGTAGTGGCATCATAATCACCGTCTGTTCGCAACGCCGTTCACCATCACAGTCGGTTGCTGATAGGTGGAACGAGTCGACAGAGAGAGAAGAGTCGTATAGATGACTTAAGCTCGTGGTTTAACTAATATACAAAGATTATGTGTTTCTGTAATAGATGTTGCCGTGCTTTGGATCGGCTCCACCAGTCTCTCGAATCCCAGGTCAACCCCGAACAGCCCTATCACTCTTCAGGTTGCGGCCTCAGTGTTCAGGCGTAGCTTGAAGTAGCTATGCCCGCGCAGAGTGTTCTTCCCTGTGCGAAACCGCTGTGAAGATCTAGCTAGCGACAGAGCCATAGCAGGGTTTCTACGAACCCTGTGAGAGTATTTTGGAGTTTAAGAGATCGCTTCAAGAGGAAACAGGTTATGCTATTTTCCTTTTGCTATGATAAGTACATCTAGTGCTCACTTCCGACTTGGCGGGGACTTGCTTAGCCCGTACAATCGCGCATCAAGGCGTCTCAAAACTACTTGGCCGATTCATTTCCATTGCTCCACGGATTAATGAGAGGATAGCTGAGAGCTGAAGCGTAGTGGAAAGGGTTATTTCTTTGGCTGCCAACGCCGTATCCGGCGAGCTCATGGGTGGCTCATCGCCTTCAAGCGTATACACGCACCTCCTGTCCCTGGATTCCTGAGAGCGGTGCGTACCATTCAAACACTATTGTAGATGTCGCCGTTACTGGCAGATAAGCCAGCACTGATACCACAGAGGACGAGTAGAAAGAGAGGGCTGTCGCGCAACTGTTTCTACTCTACCTGTTCACTGGCGTCTGTCTGTCTGTTATTCAAATAGCTGACCATCCTAGAAGAGTTCTAAATGGATAGAGACTAGGCAGACGAAACACGTCGCCTATATACGCCACATAACCAAAAGAAACAGGCAGATAGTAACTCCCTTAGATAGCTTGTAGGAGATGGCATCAGCTGGAAGTTGCGAGGTTGTGTAGAAGATTCAGGGTCATACGCCCCTATGCCAAGGAGCAGCGGAAGTAATGCTCATAGGTACCTTTAGGTAGGCTCTACTGTCCGTCAACAGCAAACATTTTGAAATCATGCATGCGCCGCCAGCAAGGAGTCACTCTTGCAGCTTGGTGAGTGAGAGGTGCCGTGTCTAGAACAAGGGAAGCGTGGTAGGACCGCATCTGTGACACTGTTTCATGAGCAAAATTGCGAGTGCAATTCTGTGTAACAGAAGGGAGCCCTAAAATGGGCAAGGAGCAAGTATACAGGCAGAGGAGACCTGCCCATCGTAGACAAGCTCTAATAACCTTATAGACCACCGGAATTTTGGTTGGACGACTTTACCTCGAAGCCAGTTCTACTGTAGAGCGCCATTCATAGAATGAGCTGCTGAAGTTGTCGTAACCTAACCTTTTGCTGTGATTTGAGCAGTGACTCCCATTGGATGCTTATGATATCAAAAAAAAAAAATATTATATAGCATAGCGTGCTTTCTTTATCTTAGGTAGAAGCGGCATTATTTTGGCTTGTGAAGTTCGAGTCCCAATGCACAGAGTACTGAGGCTGAAGAATGAAGTCTCCTAAAGGTAGCATAAATATCGTAACCATTCAGACCATTTGATACTTGCCCTATTATAGGTACTTGCGGGACCACCATGCAGGCATCGTGGCGGTTCTGGAGTAGAGATGCTGCGGGGAAAGGTAGCGATACTTGAGATGTGTAGCTTCCTTGGCATTTCGATGATCCGATACCCTCAAGTACATGGATACTCACCTGCATGCAGGTATCTAGTTGAACTTGAACTTATAAACCATCGATATATCCATCGCCTTTATACACGCCAGCCTCAAGGGGACTTTACAGTTCCGTAAGATCACCACGTCGATGGAGGCCGTGTAGCACGGATTCGGACATTGCTGTTAGTATGTTGGCCCTGTTATTTGCGGTTGCTTATTGCTATTCTAAGGCCTTGTAACCATGGCCAACCAAAATGAGAGTTGCTAACATTGCTTATTTTGCGGATGCTGACTTCCTTTGAAGTACCTCTCTATGTAGGTAAGTTCCCCTCATTTTAACAATTTCAACCCCAATATTCATATTTATTTTCATTAATTGCGCCTATTGCTAATCGGCGGTAAATTACCAATCCAAAGTTTCGGTGTGCATGAATCACCTGCCGTTCTCCCCTTATGAATTCTGTGTGCCCGAGGTCTTTGTTCGACCATGCAATGTCGACTACCTGGAAAAACACATTTTGGCAGAATGATTACATAAGAACCCGCCATCCTGAGGGGCCACCTATAAAGCATATGCCCACCCATTCCGCCAGTCTGGTTACCCTGGTTCCTTTACTGGAGTGGCTTTCGGAATTTCTTCCACTTTCCAAAGGACTTTTCCACTACCACGAAGCAAGGTGGGTTATACATGTAGAGGTCTAGTACCTTGCGTAGAATTAGTTGGGGGGATAGACTTTACCGCACATGCCTACCTAATACATGTAAATCTTCCACCAAGCCTGTAAACCTCCAGCTTTCAGCTGTTCCTCTCCACCCTACCTTCATATGTATACATAAGAGCGCTACTAAGTACAGACTCCCGAAGTATCTTACCCCTTTAGATTGCAAGCTTAAGAGCACTTTGATAAAGCACTGGGTACATGACAGGTGACTGTACCTGAATGCTCGCGCCCTTATGGATTTCAATTGTGCGTACCGTAGTTAGCCGCTCACCAGTTTACATACATACCTGTGGTACATTTATCCGTAATTCCCAAGCCCAACATTGCATTACTTACCAGCGTGTAGCCATCCAGATTGCGAAGCAGCCGAGGGCAAATAGCTACATACAAATCTTGGGGGTGGAATTGATAACCTCCACCAACAACGAACAACACTCTTAATTCACCCATACGTAGCGATGATTGGCAACCATTGAATAATGAAACAAGCAAGATCGAGTGCCTGCCTCAGGTTGGCCTGAATATAAGTGACCAATGGGAACTTGGAGGCCCGTGCATGTCCATACGCTTTGCTTAAATTATTTTCTGCTGCGCCACACAGGCAACAGCTGACCCACAATTATTACGGGTCACTACAGTACATCAAGCGGCAAGTCAGACACAAATTTTCACTTTTCCCTTCCCACAATTCGTACATGCGACTTAAGGACAACATCCCACATCCAAGGAACCTGTCACTCCCTTTACCTTCGGATACATCCTACATCCCCTTCCCACATTGATTCCCCTTGCCTTTCAATTCATTCCACTCGCCGACTACTGTGTGAGTACCTAACCTCTACTCTCCAGCAACTTACATGGTGCGCATTGCATCGCATCGACTTGCATACCCGTCGACAGTAACCAACAAAGATATTCTTCTAGTTTCTACGCTCGCCGGCTGTCATTAAGTCATTACGTCGGGGCAAATTCACCTGATGGGAACATACTCTAGGTAATCGCTTGTCGAGCCCGCCAAGGTGATAATTCTATCAACTACCTACGATTAGCGACCTTAGTAAGTACCTTCTTCCTATATAACATTCATCTTGCGTCACGCGCCGCTATTATTCCGTAAAAATTTTCTGGCTCTTGGAATCCCAACCCAACTTTGCATGTATCGGAAGTGGATCACCATTTGGCGCCAAAAAGGTCCTCCATGTCCCCCCTTCTCTCTTTTGCCTCCCTTGCCTTCCCCGAACAGCCCAGCCCACCCAGGTTCATCAATCAGCTCTCTCTTGCATTTGCAGGGCCTAATAACTTGATTCATTGACCTACCTGTACACAACCATACTTACATGCGTACATACCTGTCTATACATCTAACCCTCCTGCCCCCGGATACCTAAGCCAAGTAGACTGAGACCAGTTACCTGGTTCTACCTTGCGGACTAGCGCGAGACTTTCCCCTCTACTTCGGGTCGTCAAGCAGGATACATTCGTCCATTTCCCTCATCCTTTTCCCACGCCCGAAAAGAGACAAATCCGTCCAGCAGTCAATTGACCCAAACCCATCCATCGATCCATCGATCCATCGATCCATCGTCATCGCAGGTCAATTTCTTTTTTACATCGGGTTCCCATTTCTCGATCAAATCAGCTAAACCCGTCTTGTCATTCAACCCCGTCTGACTTGGTTTCATCGCAGCAGCCTCATCCCGCGCACAGTCGTGCACAGGGCGTACACTATCTAATTGACGAGGGAAACGCGTCTTGTTGTTGACTCTCGTCGCCTATCTCTAAATTCTTGCGCGCGCCGCACGCACATGCACGCGTACACTATCAGTTGGCAAGTCATTGATTGAACAACTTGCTACTCGACCGGCAAGTCAAGGGACTGAGGAACACGATCATCTTGCTTTGCATCACTCAATCAATTAGCTCGACCAAGGACCTCGATTCCCTGTTCGTGGCCGACGCCTGTTTGTCGCAAAATTCCGCAGTACACAGGAATCTCCACAGTCGCATCCGACTGCGAGCAGTTTATGCAGTACTAAACATCGACACTACATCGACTAAACTTGTCAGTAAGTACCTAATTCACTGTCCACCTATTCATCTGCATCTACATTGCGATACCTCAAACCTACGTTTCCATTTCCTACCTCTCTATTCCGTTCTCCCGATGCGTCTGTCCGCAACAACTGCGACCATATTCAGGCCGCCTTTCCCGAGTGCTTGTTGAATCCCTGGTGCTTGTGTCGGCGCAGGTTCTGGTGCTGGTACCTCCTTCGTCCTTGACGTTTTGCGGCATCAACATGGCTATATCTCTGCGTCTATATGGGTTATTGCATATAGATGCCGTTGCCTGTTGGATAGCTTGAGCTGCAACTCACCAGATTGATGATGATTCTTTGACGATAACACCTACAACAACTTCCATCAAAAGCCCAACTATCAACATCCAGTTACAATGTCCGTGTTGTTTTGCGCAATTTATTCCCAATGGATATGCCGCGTGCCGCCCCTCCCACCTCTCTACTACAATTCTCCCCGCCGACCCCCATCCCCAGATTACCCTATGTTGGTCGGAAAATACCCTTCAGACAAAATCTCTATGAGCTCATTTTATTATTAACTGCCGTCGCACAAAACCTTCCTAAAATGCGCTAGTCGCCTGTCCTTTGCCTGTATGGCTTGCCGCTATGTCACAAGCTCCCAGCCATTTTCGGCTCCTTGATTATCCCATTGACCACATATCTGTGTCTCGTCTTATCAACATGTACCCCAGCTGAACATACTGCTCTTTCTGCCCCAAGTTAATATCTCCCTTGGTTTCTTCAGTCACTTTTTTGAACTTTATTTGAGAGTACCTTGTTCTTCTGCGTACTGTATACTCTATCCTCGTTTAGGAACCCCGTCTTCTCGATATAGGTAGCTGACACTAGTTTGCCTTTACCAGATCATGCAGCAGTGGCAGGTTGGCCCCGTCCCGCCGGAGTACCTCTACTCCAACTCCGCCCAGCATGCCGCCAACGACATGCAGTAAGTACTTACCAGCGTCTCCTTGTACCCTTCACCTTCTCTTATTCTCGCTACTTACCTACCCACAACCTGTGCCCTGTCCCGTCCACAGTTTCCTCCTCTCACCAACCCCTTGGCTCCTTCTCCTGATGGCTCGTACGCATGTGCATAACTTGCACCGTCTTGCGCCTGCAAGACTAAGCCATAAGGTCCAAGATTGGCTTTTGTTTGCGAATATGGTACTGGTCCCGTTCTCAGCCTCCGCATTGAGTTATGAGCATCTGGCGATAGCTTCATACTGCCCTCTGCACACAGGGGACTGGATTTGTGAACGATAACAGCCGCCTGCATCCAAACTGGCCTTGCCTTTCGCTTCAAATCCTCTATTTCCCAGGCCGTCTTCACATAGCGGAGGCCATCTTCATGTTGTACAGCCATGTTGGCATCCCATTGTACTCCTGTCCCCTCGAGCAACACGAAGCTGCCTGGGCAGGCTAACATTACCCTTTGATTTAGCAACCCCCATACGTATCAGGCAGACATGTCTCGCCGGAATGAGTTCGCTGGCTACGCGACCCCCCAACCGCCGAATCCTGCTGCTCAGCATCAGCAACAGCATCAGCAGCAGCATCACCAGCCGCATCCCCAGCATCAGGGCCATCAGCACCAACAAGCGCATCAGCACCAGCAACACCAGGCGCATCAGCAGCAGCATGCGCACCAGCAACAGCACCCGCAGCAGCATCAGGCGCAGCATCCACAGCACCATGGAACGCCCGTTCAGGCCCCGATGACCGTTCCGCAACCCGCTGCGGCACCTACTCCCCAGCAGTCAACGCCCACGCAAACGCCTGCGCCGGCTCCCTCTCGCGGGCGTAAGCGACAAGCACCAGGGCAGCATCCTGCGCAGACTGCGGCACCTCCCGCAGCAGCAGCAGCCCCTGCCGCTACGACCGTACCTGCACCCGTCCCAACGACGCCCGCGCCTGCGCCGACGCCTGTTGCTGCACCGCCTGCTCAGGTCACTCCAGTTGTGCCGCCCGCCTCGGTAACGGAAGATGCCAACTCTACTCCCGTTTCCGCACCGCCTGCCAAGAAGAGCCGCACCAATACCCCCTGGACTGCTGCGGAGGAGTTACGACTGAAACAGATGCGGGACGCAGGAAACAGTTGGGCAGAGATTGCTAAGGTTTGTTCGAATCTGAATAAAATCAAGGAGGTATTGCGACTAACAGCTGTCGCAGACATTCCCTACTCGTACTGAAGGCAGCGTCAAGAAGCACTGGTACAAGGTATGATGGCAGACATGGTGGCCTACTATATGCATAGTCTGTATGCTGACTATATATTAGGACATGCACTATGCCGAGTTCGCTGAGGATGAGAGCCAAGCTCTGCTCAGTGCCATCAAAGACTATGAGAATAATAAGTGGAAGACTATTGGCCAGAAAGTTGGAAAACCTGCCAAGGTTAGTCTCTTTCGGTTTATGTTCGCAACAACAGTCTCACGCCTTTGCACCGGTAGAGTCTGGGTCTGTCACTGACACTTCGATTCTAGGCCTGCGAACAGTATGCAAAGGAGCACTTCCCCGATCTCTTCGGCCCCCCTAAGGCGCGCTGAGTGCACGGGGATCATCAATACCACCTGATATATCGTCGAGTGTAAGGTTCGGTGTTGTATCCAAGCAACTTAGCTCATGCTAAGGCTGTGCGCGACGGCACTTGTTTGGCCTGTCCATGGACCAGCTTTCCTCGAGTTTCCATGTCAAGGACGACTCAAAAGTTGGATGAGCTGCGTTCGGTTTAGCTTGATACCCCAGATTCGGTGGTGGTAGAGGATCATGGACGGCTTGAGATGGTCGGATTAGACTAATTCATATGATTTGTATTCCCGCGCTGTATCGTTTTACCATTGTGTCTTCGGTCTTGTCAAGAACTTGGTGGTCAGAGGGCTCACTCACGGTAGCGTCGCTATGCTTCTACAAAGTTTTCTTCTGGGACAGAGGATTGGGGTGATGGCGAATTTGTTTGTACTTGCGTATCGCGGCGCTGGTAGCTACAAGACTAGCCTCTACCGAAGTAACCTGCTTTGTGCCTAGGTGCTGCCATTTTTCTTTCTTATGTGCCTGTTCTTATCATACATTAACCAGCCTCTTGAAGAACCTCTGGAGAGGTCTATAGCCGGTAAGATGCTGGAATGCTCACGGTTATTCCTGCTCTATTCCTCATTGTATGTAATTACCAGCATGCTTATGCCGACGCTGGGTTGCTTACCCCAGACGACACTCTTAGGACGGGCACGCACTGAAGCTTCCGAAAGCAATTTTACTGTATATGTAGTTCTGGGGTAAAGTGGTGGGATTTATGAAGAAAATTATATAGACATAAAGAAACGGAAGGCGGATAAGTGATAGGATTCTAAGTGATAGGGGCATCATAAGAAATAACTATATTTTATATGATTTCAAGGCAGAACTGAACGTTTAGACGTTTTTATAATTCGGAAGAGACTGATGTAATTCTTCGACCCTATCCCGCGGTCAGTAGAGCTTCCTCTCTCATACGCATTTGGTCCAGCTTGCTTTGCGTTTGATCGCAAAGTATACAGAGCAGATCAAATGTTTCAGATGTTGGCTGAAACATATTCTCGAATATACATTAATAGACCACCGGCATGGTGTCGTAGCTCTATAACATTACTTTCCACTTATCAGCCAGGTGAGTGGCAGATGGACTGCAACATGCTGCATTCATGTCTCGTGTACTCAGTTACAGTTCATTTATGGCCCGCCTGTCAGGCTTATGAACGTCGGAAGGACGCCAGGCAGAGAGGGCGCCGGGCAGTGCTTAGCTATTCCTGAATGGGGTATCCGTTCCTAACTTGGAGGGCCGCCCTGACGGCCACTTAGAGGCCTAATATATGAGGCTGTGCTGATAATGTATATTAATCAGTCTTTTCACAAACCCGTAAATCGAGGCCACCTGGGCTTTTTCAAACCGGGCCCGCCTGTTTTAACCAGGAAGACCACAGTACTAGGACTTGACTGAAACCGAAACGTAAAGCATTGCTAGCGAATTACGAATACCACGAGCATAGACCGCGGTGCCATGGCATGGCCCTTAAGGAGGTCGACGGAGAAGCCTCCACTCTGGCCCGAGGCTGACGACTACAACAACGACGACGACAGCCCGCCCTCGTACGAAGAAGCCACCGGCAACAGCGGCGGCGATCCGAAGCATGTGCCAAGAAAAGACACCGACGAAAAGATGAAGGGCCCGGGGGAGAAAGCCTGCTCCCACTGGGGTGCGAGCGGCTGTACACTGACGCTCAAACCCCGCAGGTGCTGCTCCTGCGCCGACGAGCGGCCCTGGAACGGCTCCGAGCGGTACGCTACGTACGTCGACGGTGAGGGCTGGGTCTACAGGGCCGCGAGGTGGCAGTACTACTGTCCAGGCTGCCGAGGTGCGTGCGCTGCGGATAAGGGAGGGCAGGAGGTAACTCTTTTCTACCTACCCAAACTTACAAGTTGCCTAGATAAGTGTAAATTAAACGATGGGTGTGGCTGACGTGACAACGACACGAGCAGAATACTTCGACCCGGGCGCGGAGGAGAAGCGGGTGCAGAACTACCGGATATGGGGGAGAAGTACGCCCGGACGCTGGCGGACGCGAGGTTCTTCGGCCTGGCCGGCTATGTGAGGAAGGGCAAGGAGGCGGCCGAGGGATTCCTCTATGGTAACGACCGTTTATGATATCCCGTCAACTGTTAAGCTCCGAACTTCGTAGTTATTTCTAAAGCCACAGGAAAGCGACACTCCGGGCTCTGTATTCAATGTACTAGTAGCCAAGCAGACATTGGCTTAGCACAAGGCGGACGTGCGTTGCATCGAATTCCCACGCGAAGAAACACCCGAGCAGATACGGGCGCATTTTGATTATCAAACCCCGAGGATTTGATTTTGGCCCTCCATTCTTTAACGATGGGGATGCGTCTGCAGATTCAGAGATGACTGTCGCTCCCATCATGGTTATTGGTATAAAGAACAGACGCACACTAACCCCTTTCCAAACGCGCCTTCGAGTATTCGTCCCACAGCTCAAGGGCGTCCGCTCACAGTCAATGGCAGCGACGAAAGGGGGAATCTGCAGGAGGTTGGGGGATCATGAAGTCACCCGGAAAACAATACCCTAGCCGGGAGAAGAAAAACCGCTCGATCCACATTACCCGTTAATAAGTCTAATGGGATTCGCCGGTCGAGTGGTTCGTTGCAACCGCATGATTCGTGCCGCTTTCCAAATGCTCTGGCTGTGACTGGATCCCACCTCGTTTCTGCGTTCGCGTCCGGTGGAGGATCTCTCCCTCACTCCACATCTTCCCCCCACACCCCCCGACACTCCGAGTCCACCGAGAGCTTGCAGAAGCTTGTTTATTTAGCTACTTAGGTAACCTACCCCTGGAAAAGCTCGTGGTGAATGCGTTCGTCCTCTGGATACCGTCATTGAAATCCCGCAGACTAGTCTTGGATTGGCCGTCATTTGGACTCCACTTTACGGAATAACTTCGAAAGGCGTTCCTGTTCATCCGGGACCTTATTCCCGTCATCGCCGGCCACAATCTTCGTCCGGATACTAAACCCGGCATCTCCGGCAAGCCACGGGGGTTTTGTGTGAGCGGACACCAGGATATACTTTGGCCAAAACATCCAACATTAAAGCGTCCAAAGAGCCCTTGAACTCCTCCCCCGTACATCATGGCTGATACTCCAGCCTCTGGTGAGGGAGCTGACATCGTGGATCCCAAGTCGGATCCGCAGTACATCCAGTTCAGATGCCTGCCGCCGGGAGGTCCGCTGAACCGGTGGTCTCACATGATCACGAGGGGCCACGACTATCCGGGCGCCCAAGCCATGCTCTACGGTGCGGGCGTCCCGGACGAGCAGACGATGAAGAATGCGCCTCATGTCGGTATCGCGACGGTATGGTGGGAGGGAAACCCCTGCAAGTAAGTAGCCGCCGTACTGAAGAGAATGAAACCGTTAGACGTTTTATCTCTGATTGAGATAGACGTCTGCTAACTACAATAGTACCCATCGTAAGTTGGCGACGTCCCGACCGAGAAGAGGGGAGAGTCTGGGCGGCTTTCGTACGACTGACAGGAGCCAGTTCTGGAGTTTGGGAAGATCGTGAAGAAGGCAGTGGAGAAACAGAACATGTTGGCCTGGCAGTACAACGCCGTGGGCGTCTCCGACGCGATTACGATGGGAGGCGAAGGTTCGTGACATCTTCTTGCTGCTTTTAACGTTTGATAATGGTCTTTCACGTATCACCTGGGCTGACCGCGATATCCTCCTGATAGGAATGCGGTATTCCCTTCAGACTCGGGACCTCATCGCTGACAGCATTGAAACCGTGACTTGCGCACAGCACCACGATGCTAACATCGCGATCCCCGGATGCGACAAGAACATGCCCGGTGTCGTTATCGCCGCAGCGCGGCATAACAGGCCATTCATTATGATCGTAAGTTCAGCAACTGGCTGACTACCGGCTTTCTCCCGCCCCCATTTCCCAGGCTACTATCTTGGTTAAGGGGCACGACAATTCCCTTCCCCTAAGTGCCGGGCTAGATGAGGCTGACTGGCAATTTTCAAGTACGGAGGAACTATCCGCAAAGGATACTCGAACCTCCTGGAAAAGGACATTAACGTTAGCACCTGCTACGAGGCTTCGGGGGCGCTGACGTACGGGAGACTCAACGCCAAGACGAATCCCGGCGCGGAGGGCCGGACGCCGAGCGATGTCATGTCGGACATCGAGCGGCACGCCTGCCCAGGTGCAGGAGCTTGCGGTGGGATGTACACAGCGAACACGATGGCGACGGCGATCGAGGCCATGGGGCTCACGCTGCCGGGATCGTCGTCGTACCCGGCGCTGTCGCCCGAGAAGGCGCGCGAGTGCGAGCGGGCGGCCGAAACCATCAAGACGACGATGGAGCGGGACATCCGGCCGCGGGACCTGCTGACGCGCCGGGCCTTCGAGAACGCGCTCGTCGTCACCATGGTACTCGGCGGCTCCACCAACGGCGTGCTGCACTTCCTCGCCATGGCCAACGCGGCCGAGGTGCCGCTGACGCTCGACGACGTCGACCGCGCCAGCGAGCGCACGCCCTTCCTCGCCGACCTGGCGCCCAGCGGCCGCTACCTCATGGAGGACCTGTACCGCGTCGGCGGCACGCCGTCGGTGCTCAAGATGCTGATCGCCGCGGGGCTGATCGACGGCGGCATCCCGACCGTCACGGGCCGCACCCTCGCCGAGAACGTCGCCGACTGGCCGTCCCTCCCCCCCGACCAGAAGATCATCCGCCCGCTCTCCGACCCCATCAAGGCCTCGGGCCACATCCGCGTGCTGCGCGGCAACTTCGCGCCGGGCGGCGCTGTCGCCAAGATCACGGGCAAGGAGGGCCTCAGCTTCCGGGGACGCGCGCGCGTCTTCGACAAGGAGCACGAGCTCGACGCCGCGCTGTCCCGGGGGGCCATCCCCCGCGACGAGAACCTCGTGCTCATAGTCCGTTACGAGGGCCCGCGCGGCGGGCCCGGCATGCCCGAGCAGCTGCGCGCCTCGGCCGCCATCATGGGCGCGGGCCTGACTAACATCGCGCTCGTCACCGACGGCCGGTATAGCGGCGCGAGCCACGGGTTCATCGTCGGGCATGTGACACCGGAGGCTGCGAGGGGCGGGCCCATCGCGTTGGTAAAGGATGGGGATACGATCGTGATCGATGCCGTCAAGAACCGGATCGATATTGTGGATGTTAGCGACGAGGAACTGGAGGAGAGGCGGAAGAGCTGGAAGCCGCCCGTACCGAAGGTCAGGAGGGGGGTGTTGGCCAAGTATGCGAGGTTGGTTGGTGATGCTAGCCACGGTGCTGTAACGGACCAGTGGGATGACGATGCTTAGAGAAAGCATTTTACTTGAGGAGTAGATATGGCACAAAAGTTGAGTAATAGAAAGAAAGGGAGAGATATATGTTAGTCATGTAAATTGTCATACATGCTATTGTATCACTACATCGCCTCATTCGACCTTGGGTATCTGCACCAAGCATTTCACCCTTGCCTAATCAGTTGTCTAGCGGGCTCTGCAGAGGATCCCAAGCAATGGGCGCATATTCGTCCGTCTCTAACTGATCTACCTCCTCCTGAGTTAGCTCAAAGTCATAAACGTCGGCATTCTCCCTGATGCGCGAGGGCGTGACACTCTTCGGCAGCGGCAGGTACCCTTTCTGCAGACTCCAACGGATCAAGACCTGCGCCTGCGTCTTGCCGTATTTCTCCGCCAGCGCGACCAGCGTCTTGTCGCCCCAGCGCTGGCCGCGCACCACAGGACAGTACGCCTCGAGCGCAACGTTGCGCGCGGCGCACCAGGCCGCGACGTCCTTGCGCGCGCACCACGGGTGCACCTCATACTGGGCGACGGAGATGACGCCGCCCTTTCCTTTCCCGCCGCGCTCGGCCTCCAGCTCGGCGATGTGCCGCTCGAGCTCCTCGAGGTGGTGCAGGCCGTAGTTGCTGACACCGATGGAGCGGACCTTGCCGGCCTCGACGGCCTCGACGAGCGCCCTCCAGGCGCCCCTGCGCGCCTCGGACCCGCCGTACGGGCTGTGCACTAGCATCAGGTCGATGTAGTCCAGCCCCGCCGTCCGCAGGCTCTCGTCGACCACGGCCCGAGCCGCCTCGTACCCCATCCTCTTCGGCGGGATCTTCGACGTGAAAAACAGCTCCGACCGCGGGAGCCCGCTCGCCCGCATGCCGGCCCCGCATCCTGCCTCGTTGCGGTACGCCGCCGCCGAGTCCACGTGGCGGTACCCGGCCTTGAAGGCCTCGAGCACGCACTGCTCGGCCACGGCTAGTGGCCTTCGTGGACGGATGGGTTAGAACGTACCTACATAGCTAGGGTACCTGTGGCAGGTCGATACACTCACGTTTGATACACCTGTAGACCAGATTAGCGCTTAGCTCCGTCATTCCAGGCGATGTGACACTTGCCCCGAAACCGAGGAGCGGGATCTCGTATCCGCTGTTCAGCTTGAAGGTCGACCTGATGTTGAGGGTGCTCATGATTCTAGGTTATATTGAGGTTAATTCAAAGGCCCTACCGTAACACACGGGGTTCGTCAAAGTTTCGTTGCCTTCTTACCTCTGCGATGGGATCGAGGCAGCCGAGTTTGTTATTAGCGGTCGGAAGACACCGTTAAGACGAAAGAGCTGTGTAGGTAGTCGTGTGGTGGTTCCCATGTACGTGGAATAGCGTGGGTCTCTACAATACTGTAGACACAAGCCAGGATCAAGCTTCCCCAGCACAAGAGGAACTCATGTACTACAAGTACTCGACGTAGGCGGAGATGTATCTTGTCTCTGCGGCAATCATGCAATGGCTGAATAATTACGAAATACAAGTCGTTATGTCCGACTCGGAGATAAGACAGCGATCCGAAATACAGTAATCGTCCAGGACAAATTGAGACAGCAACTGTAGAATCACGACGTCAAAGTTGCAGGAACCCAGTGTCAATATCCTCATAAGGTACATGAGCGGCATACAATAACTAGACTAGGTATGTACGTAGAATGTATGCATAGTACTATAGTACCTATGGTGTTGAAGTATCGCCAAGATATATAACCCCGCCATTAGCGTCTATGTTCAAAGGAATAACGACAGCGGGGTAATTCAAGTACCAGGGCATTGTACACACATGTACGAACTCTTCCCGTGGATTGCGCTTCCTCTACCTTGATCAAGATTTAGTTGAATGGGAGATGCTTTCTTTTTCTTTTACGAACCGAAGCGGCTTGAACTGGGCCGTCACCCTTGACTTATTCATGATCGACTGGAGCAGATCTTAAGCGACTATATTCGCGTTCACATAACATTCTCCGCCAGCTTTTCGAATTACCTATACCCTATATAACGTTCGGCGTTGACAATTCGCAACTATGCAACTGGTCGGAGGCAAGAAGTCAAGGCGGCTCGAAGACATAGGCGAGGACAGCGTGTCTCTCCTCCCTACCGAGCCGGAGGATATGTGGCACGCCAACAACCTCATCGGACCCGAAGACGTCATCAAGGCCCACGCGATCCGTAAAGTCGTCACGGAGAGCAAGACGGGGAGCACGCAGTCGGAGCGCGTACACACCGACCTCACGATACGGGTGACGTCGACCTTCTTCGACCCGGGAGCGTCGCAGCTGCACGTGTCGGGCACCGTCATCGTCGAGAACAGCTTCGTCAACATCGGCCAGTACCACACGCTGGACCTGGAACTGAACCGGCCCTTCACGCTGTGGAAGAAGTACGGCTGGGACTCGGTGGCGCGCGAGACCCTGCAGGACGCCCTGAGGCAGGACAAGGACGGCGCCGTTGCCGCCGTCGTCATGCAGGAGGGGATGGCCAACATCTGCCTCATCACCGAGTACCGCACCCTTCTCAAACAGCGCGTCGAGAGCACCATCCCCAAGAAGCGCTCCGCCAGCTCCGACCAGGTCTCCGGCATGCGCCGCTTCTTCGACAAGACCCTGTCCACCCTCGTGCGCAGCATCGACTTCTCCAAGCCCCGTCCCCTGCTCCTCGCCAGCCCCGGCTTCGTGGCCGCCGACTTCAAGAAGTACATCGCCGAGGAGGGGACGAGGAGGGGCGACAAGTCCATGATGGCCATGGCCAAGGAGGCCACGGTCGTGCACTCGAGCTCGGGACACCTGCACAGTTTAAACGAGATACTGAAGAGCCCGGAGGTCACGGCCACGATGAAGGACATGAAGTTCTCCAAGGAGACGAGGTTCATGGACGAGTTCTTCGACAGGCTGCGCAAAGACGACGGCCGGACTTGGTACGGCGTGGGACCAGTAGAGAAGGCGGTGCAAGAAGGCGCTGTGGGAAGAGGAGGTGGTGTCCTGTTGGTCAACAACTCGCTATTTAGGAGTCAGGATATTGCGACGAGGAGGCGATACGTGGCTATGGTAGACAAGGTTAAAGAAGATGGCGGGGAGGCGCGGATATTAAGCAGCGACCACGAGAGCGGGCAACGGTTAGATGCGTTGGGAGGCATTGCTGCTATTCTTACGTATCCCATATCAGATCTAGACGAAGAAAATGAGGAAGGGGGTGGAGACGGTGACGCAGAAGCTGACGGCATGACCGTATGAATAAGACTGCTCAGGTTTAGGTATCGTCAGATTCCAGAATTCGTCGACTACACGTGTAGACGGCGGCTCATCCAGGGATCTGTTCGTCAGGGAGGCACACTGGCTTGGTGAGGAAAGGTCCTCGGGACGCAAGGGCACGTAGCCGGAGCTTCATAGACGTAGATAAACGACTGGCTATATAGATATATCATAATCAGGAAATCTACGTAGAGATTCAACCCAACTGTTTAAAAGCATGTATTATTCACAGGTTGGTCCACTATATACCTCCATGCCCCTGAGTTGGTCCGATGCCATGGTCTAATTAACCTAGTCTTTCTTCCTGCTTCTATAGCCTTTAAGTATATGTACTACGTCCCACTCCTTACCTAGATGGATGTTTGAGTTGACGAGCTTATGAGGGGCTGTTACTAGGTCTTTCGCTCCATTGAGAAAATGTGGAAGGAGCCTGCTTGGACGTCGTAGATCGAACTCCTGTCAAGTCAATAGCAGTGCTGACTCGGGATTAGCCTACCTATGTACAACTTGGAATATGGTTGCACACAGTCCTAGTAGCCATCAATACCGAGTGAATAGGATCAGGGGAGTCTGCTTCTCCGTCTTGTAATCCTTAAATTGCTCCCACGTATTAACTCAAGAGTTCCTTGCCATAATGCTTAAGAATATGGTACTAGGTGTCTGTGATAGCTACTCAACTGAGCGATATTTACGGTACAAATCTATATGAGACATTGCGTAAACTATCCATTCTCATCTGATAGATAACATCTCACACCTTTGAACCGGTGGTTGGCACTCCTGGCTAGCGAAGCTAACGGTGGCATGAAAGCAGCGGTTAGTAATCGAATTCTTAATTCAATAGTTCAGCCACTTCAACGCCGAGAACCCTTTTATACGGACTTCGCCGTAGCTGATCGGCGAATACGGACAGCACTGGCCGCCGCCCTCAAAGGATATCCTGACTAACATCGTATGTTGTCTCACCAGCCTTGTCGATATCTGACCCGTAATCTCCCTCGCGTTTAGCGACCTCTAATAAAGGGCGCGTCCAGTGATGAGGTAAGATGATGTGCTTTCAGCTCTTCGGGGGTCAGCAGGCGGAAATGGTGTAAGCCACTCGGCTTATTCGGTAAGACGTAACGGCGCAGCTGAGCCCGCCGCATGATTGCCTGTACGGGTAGCGCTTCACCGCTCACCTGGAGTACGCAGCCTCGCTCGGGCTTATAAAGGCTATGTTATGGCCAGTCCCCCAGGATAGAAGCATCTCAGAGCCAGAAACTGAGCAACTTCGTCGAGTGACCAGAATATGGAGACCATCGCAGGAATCAGCGGCAACCAGTACGTGCCGGGGACGGAGATTTTCGACCACATCAAGTACCAGTATGCCACCTCGACGTACGGCGTCGAGCGCGACCTCAACCCGGCGCTCATCGTGCAGCCCAAGTCTAAAGAGGACATCGCGCTGACGCTCCGGTACGCCAAGGAGAGGGGGGTCGCCGTGGCCGTCAAGACGGGCGGCCACCAGTACAGCGGCGCGTCGTCGACGAGCGCGCCCAACATCCAGCTCGACCTCGAGGACTCGTTCAAGGGCCCCGACGACCGTAAGGTCTTCCTGGAGGGCGACAAGGCGTACGCCCGCAGTAGCGTCAGCTGGAGCCTCGGCGAGTTCAATGCCTGGCTTACCGAGCACAAGCTGTTCGTGCCTCACGGGCAGTGCACCGAGGTCCATTTAGGGGGACATGTGCAGACTGGGGGTGCGACATGCCTTTTCATTAGCCATTGGAGAAATTTTTACTGACGAAACCGCTAGGTTACGGCCAGTTAGCCCGGAGTTTCGGGCTGCTCGGAGACCACGTGATATCCCTAGAGATCGTAGACACAGACGGCAACTTTAAGGAGGTTACCAAGGCCACCGATCCCGATCTCTTCTGGGCTTTCCTCGGGGGCAGCCCCGGCAACCTCGGGATCCTGACCCATTTCACGATTCAGGTGCACCGGGACCAAGACTACAACGGGTCGAGGGGCATGAAGGCCCTCTACTTCTACGACACCGAGACGCTGAAGCGCCTAGTCGACATCCTAGTCGAGATGTCCGACGACGAGAACTTCCCCCGGAACTACGACCTCTGCATCAGCGTCCTCTCGTCCGCCTTCCCGCTGCTGGACCTATGGCCGGGGCTGGACCAGGTGATGGCGCGCCGGCACCCGGAGCTCTACGGGGAGAACGGCTTGATCTTCTGGCCGCGGACCATCGTCGTGTACGCGCAGTGGGTGCCGTTCGCGAGCGGCGACGTGTGCGACATGTCGTGGTTCGAGCGCATCAAGCAGGGGTCCGACTGGATCCTCGGCGACAACGACGTCGAGGAGAAGCCCATGTCGCAGCTGACGGGCGACTGGATCTTCCGCAACGTGCGCGAGTTCGAGCACCCGTACGTGAAGCGCACGTACTCGACGAATTCCCGCACCCTGGGCAAGGACAACTGGGCCGACTGGGTCGTGGGGCGCATCGACGCCATCATCGGCCCCGAGCATAACCGCTGCTGGCTCTCGTGCCAGCTGCAGTGCTTCGGGGGCAAGAACTCCATGATCGCCCGCAACGCCGGCAACGGCACCGCGTACAGCTGGCGCGATACGAGCATCGGCTGCACCATGGACTGCTTCCACACCGAGAAGACCAAGGCCCGCGCCGAGGACTGGCAGAAGGTCAACGACAAGGAGGCCATCGGCCCCGCGGGCGTCTTCTCCAAGGAGGACCGCCGCATGCTGTGGGGCTCGTACGGTGACTGGGATCTGGACGCTGTCTGGAACTGCTATTTCGAGGACCGGGCTAAGTACGAGAAACTTCAGCAGGTCAGGAAGCGTGCCGACCCCTACGGCATCTTCACTCCGAACCCCTTCTGCGTGAAGCGAGCCCCCTGAAATTTGAATATGTTTCTGCGGCATGGTCGGGTACGTAGCATAAGCTACACCTTCCTTATTTTCTTAGCTAAGTGGCGTTATCAGGTGCGGATGACTGGTGTCTCGCATGCAAGGCGTCTATATTATTTAGAGTATAATTATAAGCTTAGGTTTTCGCTTTAGACCTCTTCGCACGCCACCCCTAAAGGGCAACTCGTGCCGTCATCGGCTGTAGAATAACACGTGCTACCACCGCTCACATCTCCACTGGGCTTGGATTAGTAACAGCCTACATATAGGATCATTGCATATCTAGACAAGTTTGACCGCCGCCCCCTCACGGAATCTCAGCCCTGTACGAACGGGCGCAGGGCTAGCACTGTGATGGAACCGGCGATGATCTGCGCGAATGCATCTAGAATGGCTCATGCTCGAACCCTGGAACCCACACCTGTCCCCCAGATCCCTTCGCATGGGGATCGGCCTGCTTCCATGATTCCCTTCCTGCTATCGGTAGAGCTCAGTTACGCGAAGAATATCCACGTCTGTATTGATTTATATATGACTCTGCGCCTTATTTAACGCCTTCCGTCAATCCTTTGCCACCTAATACTATATCTATTTTCTTTCATCTCTATATGAATAACATGGCACAGCTATTCTATGCAATGCAGTCTCAGAACATAATCGAGAATCTTGCACAAATCCTTGAAACCTTCTCCGATGCCCCTTTAACCTGCTTACAGACATCTTCTAACCTGACACCCTCCTAACCTACCCACCGGCGAGCACTAGAGAACAACCGTTTCCAAGGGCCGAAGGCACCCCATTCCGACTAGAAAAGAGACGGAACGTTAGTGATTGCTTTTCGTCGAGAAGCCAAGGCTACGGGGAAACATCCGTCAAAGAGGGAACTGGTATATAGACCACTTACGATGTCGTCTGGTACGTAGCTTGCGCAGTCCGCCAAGATCGTGCGTTCCGGGTGGGGCATGAGCCTGGAGGCAAAGGAGTTAGAATTCTCATTGCACCTGGGAAACGAGTCTGCGTGGAGTCACTCCTGGGCCTCGCCCTTTAAACGGGCAGAACATGTTGAAAGGAGAGACTTACGCAAAGACACGACCGGTGCTACTTGTAACACCGGCAACTCCTAATGGGCTTCCGTTGGGGTTCAGTGGATACCGTTGAGCAGCTCGTCCTCGGCCGTCCACGTATTTCAGCACTATGCGGCTCGAGACCGACAGTCGCTGCATGGAGTCAGGTGAGTTAAAGGACGCTCGGCCTTCTCCGTGGGAGACCACTCTGCAGAATATAGTTAGCATACTATACCAGCCAGATACCCCCCAGATAGTGAAGAAGGGGTCTGCTTACATGGGAAGGGTGGAACCATTCATGCCGTGCAAGAATACTGATGGTGCCGAAGGATTGTCCTCGACCTTAACCATACTGTACCTAGCCTCGAACTGCTGAGATTCGTTCTCGACGAATACAGGCCAGTCTTCTGCTCCGGGAATGAGTTCCTTGAGCCTACCTGCAAGTCAGTATACGGACCCGGTACTTGACAGAAGTGAATTGATTACCTTGTAAGCAGCTGGCAGCCATTGCAGACTCCGAGAGCGAAGGTGTCGGGGCGGTTGAAAAAGTCGCTGAATTCGCGGCGCAAGTTCTGATGCAATAGGATCGACTTGGCCCAGCCCTGGCCGGCGCCCAAGACGTCAGAATACGAGAATCCACCACATGCCTAATACAGGAGTCAGTTTTGAGGACCGCCAAATATAAAACATTTGAAAGACACTCACCGCAATGCCCACAAATTCCGCTAGCGACCGTCCAGCGATCAAGTCTGTCATGTGAACATCGACTGGATCGAAGCCAGCAGCCCTAAAAGCAAATGCCATCTCCGCCATCCCGTTGACGCCTTGTTCTCGGAGGATAGCGACGCGCGGAGTCTTGCCAAAGAAGCCCGAGATGGATGCAGTCATAGGGAGAATATTCTCAGATGGGGAAAAGGTGAGGTTGTAGGAGAGACCAGGCTCCTCTTCGTCGAGGATAGAGTTGTACTCCGATTCAGCACATGCCGGGTTATCTCGGAGCTTTTGCATGTCGAAGGAAGTTTTCGCCCACCACTGTTGCATCTCGACTCTCTCGAGGCTGATGAAAACTGGGGATGTCCCATAACGAAGCGTCAATCTGCATCATTGCGAGTTAGTCATCGTTTCACATAGCAAGAGCTCGAAGTGTAGACTCTGCTAAACGTGCCTTTGTTTCGTAGACGGCAAAACGACACCGAGCCTCTTGATAAGACCAGGCGGGGGTCCGCATGTCGCGAAACTATCAACGAGTGGGAGTTAGTTCCTACTTCCATATAGCGGTAATCTGCTCTGAGATAAGAGAAGCTCTGGTAGGTTTTACTGACCACCTCTTGAAATTTGTCTCATCAGAAGCTCGGACTTGGAAGACCGCTCCGAGTTCCTCGTTGAAGAGGGCTTCCGTGATGTCTTCCAAGCTGTTCGACTTTGCAATGTTATTGAGAATAAGCTCAACACCCACCCTCCCGGCAAACATCATCTCGGCAACGGCACTGCAGTTCGAAGTGATTAGCACTTATTCCACTCATGAAGCTGGGGAGCAAGCAGGGACCGCCAGCCATATTCTAAGAGCCTGCTCCTTGTTTTGAGCAAGATTTTTGCTCTTGAAACCGCCAAAAGCGCGGTAGAACATGACTAGGGAATACTTACGTGAGTAAACCGCCGTCGGACCTGTCGTGGTAAGCGAGCACAACGCCGCTCTCGTGCAGTTGAGCCAGCGCATCAAAGTAATCCTTCAGGAGTTCCACGTCTCGGACATCAGGTGCCTCGTCTCCGACAGCACCTAGAGACTGCGAAAGAGCAGAGCCTCCCATTGCCTTTCGGCCTTCTGCCAAATCGACAAACATGAGAATTGTCTCTCCGACATCTTCCATACGCCGAAGCTGAGGTGTCCAGGTCCGCCTGACGTCTTCAACGACCGTGAATGCGGAGATGACGACAGATACAGGCGCTGTAACACTCTTTTGAGCGTCACCATCCTTCCACGCGGCCTTCATAGAAGTTGAATCTTTTCCAACGGGTATGCTGATGCCGAGTTCAGGGCACATCCCCATACCGATGGCCTCAACCGCTTCGTATAGGGCAGCACCTTCACCGGGGTGATTAACGGCCGCCATCCAGTTCGCGGACAGCTTAACACGTCGGAGGTCTCCTGAAATTCGCCCTCCCTTGATATAGGCGGCTCCAAGGTTCATCAAGCTTTCGGCGACAGCCATCCTTGCTGAAGCCGCAGGAGAGATTAGGGCAAGTGTAGGCTTCTCGCCCATAGCCATGGCTTCGCCAGTCCTTGTACCCTTCAGGTCGAACGATGTGGCGGTAACGGCGACGTCCGCAACCTATAACCTAAATGTTAGCATTGCGCTCCCTAGTTCGGCAGCTGGCTTTCGACTAGGTTCCTTGATGGCCATGTAGCTTGAGACATGCGACCCATTGTTGATCTACCGTCGGCAGCTCACTCCAAAGCCTGCTAATTCTGAAAAAGGAGGCAAATGCAAGGAGAGCTTACCGGTACCTGCCAAGGTCCGACCATCTGATCCCGCACTGCAAGCCCTCCAACAGTCCGGTCAGCGATGGTGATCAAGAAAGACTTGGAGCCGACGGCTGGGAGGCGGAAAACTCGCTCCACGGCTTTCTTAAATAATTCTGGGTCGCTCAGTTGGTCCCCAATGACCTTCTTCAGAAGCGCGGTGGTGTCGAACTTGGGCCAATTTGGCTTCCGTGAGCTGACATCGCGTTCCAGCCTCCGACCCTTCGGGAAGAGAACATTCATGGGGAGGTCGACTGGGTACGGATAGTCCTTTGACTCCTTATCAGTGACGACGAGCTTGAGCTCTTTATCTGGTTCTTTTGAAACTGTTCCGACAAGCGAATAGCCACAACGCTCTCTTTGGCAGATATCGACGAAACGCTCCAAGCCGCTTCTGTTAACCAGCAACACGTATCGTTCTTGAGCTTCATTGCACCAGATCTGAAGAGGACTCATGCTGCTGTCGGCGCTCTCCACTTCACGGAGTTCAAACCGGCCACCGTAACCAGCATCCTTAACAAGCTCAGGTAGAGCATTAGAGAGCCCTCCAGCTCCAACGTCATGAATAAAAGCAATGGGACTTTCGTCGCCGAGTGCTACGCATGAGTTGATAACCATTTGAGCCCGCCGCTCCATCTCTGGGTTACCCCGCTGGACTGAATCAAAGTCCAAGTCTGCATTTTCGCCTCCTGAGCTGCTCGAAGCTGCTCCTCCACCGAGACCGATGAGCATGGCTGGCCCCCCAAGTACCACCACGTGGGCCCCATTGTGCACATCTGTCTCGCGCTTAAGCGCATGGCCTGGCCGTACGGTGCCGACGCCACCAGCAATCATGATGGGCTTATGGTAGCCACGCCATTCTCCCGACTCTGTTACGGCTGTACCGTTGCCCGAATCTTCAGGCATGAGAAGGGTTCTAAAACAGCCCGTGAGACAAGGACGTCCGAATTCGTTGTTGTACCTGGCCGAGCCAATAGGTGCTTCAAGCATTATATCGAGTGATGAAGCATAATGGTGTGGTCGGCCGATATCAAGTTCCCACGGTGCAAGTGCGTCCGGGATACACAGATCCGATACCCAGAACCCACAGAGTCCGGCCTTTGGACTTGATCCTCTTCCGACGGCTCCTCTACACAGTAGCAGTCAGCAATTGCGTGATCCGGCAAGCTCACGAGACACAGGGGATTGTCGTCAAGTTCCACCCGCGAACTACTGCCCAGGTTGGGGGCTCCGAGGCCATTAAGTACCCAAACGAAAGAAGGAGATGACGCGGAATATTGCTTACTCGTCTCTTATCTCTCCACCGCTGCCCGTGGCTGCGCCGGGAAAGGGGCTACAAATTCAGGTCAGCAAGTTACTCTTCCCACTGAGAGACCCCTTTTAGTCCCCATATAGTTTAGCAGTGTACTAACGCAATAGCCGTCGGGTGGTTATGAGTTTCAACCTTCGCCAACACTTGGACGGGCTCGTTCGTCAACTTCCATGAACGAGTTAAATGATCAGGGGCCCAGAAAGTGGCGTTGAAGCCCTCCATGACGGCCGCGTTGTCACTGTAGGCGGATACGGTGTGGTCCGGAGTCACCTTGTGAGTATTCCTGATCATGTCGAAAAGGCTTCTGTCCTTGGATACACCGTCTATCGTCCAGCGAGCATTAAATTGCTTATGGCGGCAGTGCTCCGAGTTGACCTGGGCAAACATGAAGAGTTCGACATCGTTGGGAGGTCGACCGAGCTCGCTGAACCTCTGCACCAGGTACTCCATCTCGGACTGGTCCATGGCCAAGCCACACTTCTTGTTGTAGTCCTTGAGAGCCTGCAGCGGATCCTGGTTGTTCGAGAATATGTCGACAACTTCTAAGGGGGCGGGCTCTCCTTGGGCGAACATGACAGCCAGATCCGGGGGATCTAGACTGAAATTCTCGGTCATGCGGTCGTATAGAACATAGCGGAAAGGGTGGCTCAGGTCATCGAAGGGCTCCTCGAACGCCAATGTGATGACTCGGCCCCGTTCTATGCGGACGAGCTGGTCGGCAAAACCAACTACATGGGCAACGTTTGTAGCCTGGGACGACCAGGGGGAGATGTTTCGAGGCGCCACGTAGCACGTCCGAGCATGACTGCCATCTTCATTGGAAGGCGAAGAGCGGTCATCCGGCAATGGAAGGAGCTGTTTCAACTTCTGCTGGGCAGCTGCGGCGTCTCCCCTGACATGTGCATAGTAGGCCCAGGAGCCAGAAACGGTGGAGACCTTGACAGGAGCTGACTTGTTAATCTGGTCCGTCAGCTTCTTCGCTTCAGGCGCGGTAAAGCAGGACCCGCCCGTGAGCGTGATGAACTCCATATCGGGGACGAGATGAAGATCGCGATTAACTCAGGCCATGTATAGCCTGTGAGCTCTACTGGAAAGGAGCTGATGTATGATTCCAACTGAGGTGAACTAATACGAAAAATTCCACATGGTGGGGTATACCTGCTGTGGTCCAGGATCAACTCTGGAGTAGAGCTAGTTGGAGGGGCTTTGAGGGGCACAGCTGCAAGCAGCCACAGGACATCAGATTGATGCCCCGCAGACCTCTACTTAGAGGCTAAGCCACAGAAGCCCAACTCGAGCAATCTTAGCGGCTACTTTAGTGCTAGCACGATCTGTGGGCCACTCAATGCAGCTGACTAGCGTCCGGCAATCCTCCTTTTGCCGTATTCCCATCATACCCAGTACATCCCTTACCCTTCATCATTTATCCACCGTCAGATACGGTTGACTGAGTTCAACGCTTCATTCGACTTATGCTGCAACGAGTTGCTACTGGCCGTCCATAGCGTCTTCCTCTACCGAGTGGTTCTGAAACCGGAGAGACTCGGCGCACACTTGCTCGGGATTCTGGAATCCGGCGACTCAGTAACCGGCCTTTCTTCAAACTTGGCTTAAACTAAAGAAGGCCCGCTGGTCTTGAACTTAGAGTTAATCTGCTGTTAGCCATATTAGGGATGCCGAGACACCGAAGGGGCAGAGGGGATCTTTAGTGATGTTAGGTCTTCTATGTCGTTCTGACCTCATGAAACCGTCACGGCAGACGGGCGCTATAGTCTTAACTGCCTAGGTAGAAATGACTACTGGGTTCAAGTGTTCGGATTTATACAGGATAAGTGCGATGCCTCTCTGTGATGATTGCCTTCGAATGAACCTATATTGACTTAAGGGGCTAAAGATGAGAGTATAAAGGGACTGTCCGGAGACTACACAAGTCGAAGCCTAATCCGCAGTGGATAAATCCACTATATTGACCTTAAGAAGCCTATCAGCCTAGAGAAGTTTCGTATCTTGATTTATGTGTTCCATGAGCCATGAAGTGGTTCAATTAGCTTGAGGACTATCTGGGTATTTACGATACGGGGCGCTTGAAGCCAACTCACCATCATATCATAAACCCTCCAGCATCCCAAGCATACCTCGGTTGCTCGCCAGACAAGATAAATATCGCGACCAAACACTCAAGACCCGTATCCCTCTCTGCCATAGTATCCTTTAACTTGATCCTATGCCGCCTTTTGACCTTATACATGTTATGAACCACCTAGAGAGAATCATCTTACATACCGGAGCAGCCTCATACCTCCTAACTGGGTTCATAGGCCGCTCGGTGTAAAGGCTGCACACATTCACAAAATATTCCGTATTATCCTTGCTTCTTTAGGGGGGGGGGGGGGGGGGGGGGGGGGGGGGGGGGGGGGGGGGGCTGC
>QJOB01000123.1:0-23697 GCA_004155035.1 Monosporascus sp. 5C6A | reverse complement strand
TTTACCCCCCCCCCCCTTCCCCCCCCCTAAACGAAAGAGGGGCAGGTTCGATTCCTGCCGCGGCTGCTACATGCCTTTTTGATGTTGGGAGGATTATGCATGCATTGCAGTGGGGTCGACATCGGCCTTGCCAGAAATATGAACGGCAACTAGAAACGCGCATCATAACGGACAATACCTTTCTTGAAATCCTGACAATCGGTATGATGAAGGTGGTGACATTACATAAGTCCGGTATGTATGCCCCTCACTAGTGCCGTAGCTGAACGCAGCGTTACTCTCCAAGGACAATCTGATCTCTCACACATTCACAACGTTGCATTTTACGGTACCTGGACACCAGCTACTTTCATCCTGGTATTTAATTGGGGGTACAATACAGTCGAATCCAACATTAAGTTTTACAAAAAGTGAATGCACGTACCTGCTTTGTTAATGTCCGAGTCCTAGGTTCCATGGATACCGATAAGCTTAACCTATGGTTCAATTACACCTCAAACATACTCATTGTGCACGCTTTGGTGCGCTCAAGCCATTACTGACGTCTTTCTATTCGTTCCATTATTAGAGCCTCTGCATCGCATGCCGATCTCTCTCCTGCATCTTGATGGCGACTGCCTCTTTCGTAGGTCAGCGCCAACAGAAAAATGGATTTTTACCAACATAACAGCATGCATGTCGCCACACTTAAGAGTCAGTCGGACCTTTCCTGTCTACACTTTTACCAGTATCACCAGGGTCAACATCACCACGGTCACAACTGTGATCATGATCGCAAAGGTCACCTTCGGCGGTCCCAGAGCCTCGACTCAGCATCGCTGCAGTTCAAGCGGCACCACCAGACCCTCGAGGTCCTCCAAGACACATGGGAAACCTCCTCATACCACCTTAGCAGACACGCGCTGCACTGCACGAAGACACGGCAGCATGCCGGGATCCGCGCCTTCGTCAATGCAATGCAGGCCTACGAGCAGGTGCTGCAGAACCTCCAATTTGCATTCCCATGCACATTTCTCCCGGCCGCTGGCATGCAGCGCCGTCACCAGACCACAACAGCCCTACCCTCAACCCTCCCACCACACCATCATCCCCTGGTAATCGCAAGCCTCCAGAGCGCGCTCGCAGCCCTCGCCAACGCATCCTGGCGCATCGAGACATACGTATCTCTGGCAGACGCAAGCGCGCGATGCCTCGAGATAACGTCCACGTCCGACGAGGGGTCCTTCAGCGCGGAGCTGGGGCGGTGGGTGAACCACGCCCAGCGTGATGCCGAGGTGCGGTGCCAGCGGTTCGAGAGGGCGCACGTCGGCAGGGGCAGGATCTCCGGTCCGGCGGACGTGTTAGAGGGAGAGATTGCTTTCTTGTCGGCTTTTCTTGCGGAGTTGGGTGGTACTGATGACAAGATGGATGGTTATGGTGATGAGGGTGGGAAGGATAGCAAGCGGTGCAGTAGTCGACGCAGGAGACGAGGGAGGGAAAACCTACACAAGGCAGAGAGGAAAGACATTACGAAGAAGAAGAAGAGGAAGAAGACGACGAGGGCGACAACAAAGATGTCCGGCGGACTTCGTCAGTCTGAAGAAACATGGCGCACGCACCTCCGGCTGCCGTTTGAAAGCAACACGGTGCGTGCGGGCCCGGGATCCCCACTCCTACTCGACCTGGCGTACCAGTGCTTCAAGCTCCTGGACGCCCTGCACCCGGCGTTCACGCCGAAGACGGCGCGCTGGATGCTCGACAAGGTCCTCGCCGGGAGCCCCGGGGAATCGAGCGGGCGGGCTCTCTTACGGCACAAGGTAGAGACGATGGCTCGCTTGCGCTGCCGTGATCGTATGGGTGTCACAGAGCGTGATAGTGGTAACTAGGCTATGCCGGCCCCGAATCGCACTCTCCGAATCACATATATAAAGCAACCTCAACTGGCCAAGCGGGGATGCTGTAATATTCCCCTCTGTTGCTGGAGGACAGAGGAATCCCGACTGAGCTTTTATACATGCCGGCATGTGAATTTAGAGGCTGGTGGATGAAAATCTCATTGAAGAGACTTGGAGCTGCATCTGGAGCTTCAGGCATTTAAGGATTTAAGGACCCCCTGCTGCCAAGAAGAGCCGCACATGCACTAAGCCATCAAGCGGGAAACCACAGTGGGTCTCCCCGCAAACTTGATATTGGTCCATATCAGACCCCGCGCTTCGTAGATATGTATTGGACAGTCCTGTATGCACTTACGTGGATAGCCATTCTGCGTATCTGCTTCACACTGCGTAAGGGATCATGTGTCACAATTCTACAGTATAACTACGAGCGAGAATCAGAAGCAGAAACGCGAACGCGCAGCTGTATTGGATGAGTGCCTGCTGACTATCTTGCAGCTGTCTATTATCCATTTGGGAGTCAAAACGCCTTCATTGCCTTAACGCCTAGTAGCATTACAAGAAGATTCCCACCCAGGCCGTCTTGTTCGTCACATCTGATTCGCAGTCGTCGACCGCGCAGAGTATCTTTCCCTTGCTGGTCTTCAGGTCGGGTCGGAAGCCCACATCGACGGGGTTCCTAGCCGATGGTTTACGGTTGTCGTAGCACTTCTTGCAATAGACCTGTAGTTGTGTCAGCATATCAGACGTGAGCAGCTAAACGGGGAACCTGTATCTAAGCTCACATGTCCGCAAGCCTTAACGGCAAAGAAGTGATGTTCGGCCTTGTCTTTCTTAGTGCGCGCCCTCTTCGAGGGTGTAGCTGCTGAAGATGCAGCAGCTTCCTCTTCGTCTCCGTCGGGGTCGTAGGCAAGCTCCTGATCACAGCTTGGGCAGATGGCAACTACATCTTCACCGGTATCTCTTGTGAAACCCTCTCTCGCAGCTTTCGGAGGCTCGTGGGCGGGCTTGGGCGAAGGAGCGGGATCTTGATGTCCGCGGAATGCGTTATGTCCGTAGTCGAGGCGCATCCCAATATTAATGGGCGGGAGCTGAGGACCCAGATTCCGCTCGCCGAGGAAAGCGATATCTTCTGCACCATGCCGGTTCGCCATGCCGTGGTTGTTGAGGAAGCTGAACATGGGAAGCGGAAGGTTGTGTAAGAGACTCGCGATGCGCGTGAAATGAGGAGCCTCGCGTGGTACATCCTCTTGGAGCTCGGCTACGGGCTGTTGCGGACGGTGATGGTGATGATGGTGAGTATGGTGGTGATGGTGGTGATGTCTTGTTTGTCTCTCTCTCCGCTCACGGTTGTTATCCATACTGCGTCTAGGGTGAGGTCGAACTGGTTCGTCTTGGTCATCATCTGAGTCGGATATGAAAATGACCTGGGGAGGTCCTCCGATGTAACTCCCGTCAGTGCGGGATAAACGAGGAGGACTGCGTTGTGAATTCATCCTGCGCGCATTTATCTGTGCAGGACGGCCAGGGAAAGGTAGAGACGGATGCGGAGGTGATTCGTCATCTAGTGTTAGATCGATAATATCGGGCTCGGGCTGACGGTGGCGTTGTCTGGATTGGCTTCTGTAGTCCCGATCGTTTCCAAGCGGAAAAACCTCCATGTCCACCAGCTCGTCCATGGCGAGCGAGCCGAGGGAGGAAATTGGATTCGAATAACTGTGTGTATTGACAAGGAATACGGATGGATAACCGTATGTTCACCGTACTCCTACGATACAACTCCTGTTAGATGTCGCTCGAAGATAGAGTATGAAGGATGTCCGAACTAAAGGACGCAAGTAGAAAGGCGCAAGCACGCCAAGCAACCTACCTGCTCAGCAAGGAACACCAATTTGTATACGCGCAAGCGACTCGCCGTCAGGGATCACCGTCGCTTCCTTCTTTTGCCGACAGACACGAGAGAAACAATTAGAGCACAGGAGCTCTCTTCGATGGCGGGGTTAAGGAAGAGACGCCGCTGACTTGGGTTATTCGGCCCTTAGATCTGAGTGTTGGAGATTGATGACGGCAGTGGGAATCTAAGTCACGTGGGGTGCGTTTCGTCGGGGCTGTTGTACGACTGGAGTGTGCAGAAGAGAAGTCATCATAGGAAAGGGAGGATTGTGTTGAATATCGTTAAACAGGGTTGAGCCTTTGGAAGCCAGGGTCCAGGTGCTGTTCATATGCGCTCCTGCTTGGTCGGCGCTCGATGGCGACTGCTGATAATACGATAAGCGACGGGGATGTTCCACGATTTATAAGTAAGGCTTGATTGGGCAGGTCTCCAGTTAGGGGATATAGTTAGGTAACCTGGGCCCTCTTGAGGGTTGTATGTAGTAGGTCCCTTAACTCCGATGACCTGGGCTCCCAACCCCAACCTCAACCTTACATAATTAGCACTTTTCTATCTCCCAGGGGCGACGAGGCGTTAGCAGCAACAATTTGTCTGAAGATGCTAGGCCTAAACGGAAGCCAATCAGTGCTGAAGCCTGCTGTAGCCCCCTAGAAGGCTCACTAAAGCTTTTCCTGCGGAAGCTGATTGGGTCAATGTGTGCGAATAAAAGAGAGCGCCACGCACCTTTAGGGAAATTGTTGCGACTAACGCCTTGTCGCCCCTGAAGCATATATCCGTGCCCAGGGCGTCCAAAGGCTGTACAATAGGTCCTGAGGCGCATTGAATGTGGAATCCACCCATTCTGCCCGTTCAGGCATCATCCCCCTAAGGCCCAGGGCACAATAGATACAATGATAGACCCATTCCTCATGGTGAAAAGGTCCTAGTAGCCCCGAGTTATCACCGTTAGAACAAGCAATTAGTCTCTGGTCCGTATGAATGGGATGGTGACATTCACTATAGTACTGTACAACCAGAATTATCTACTGCGAAAGCAGCCTACGGTCCCGAGGCATTGCTTTTTATCAACCTTTATACATATGGTATCTTCTCCGCCGCTGCTTTCATCACCCTGCTCCACTTGTCTGTATTACTCTCTAGCCGACTATCCGCATTGTAAAATCTCTTGGCTTATTACGCCTTGGGAAATAGCACGCTGACGACACCTTCCCTGTTGACCGCAAGGAGCTTCGACGCGCCGTCCGACCACTTGACGTCCACCACTGCCCCGCTAACTCCGGCCCTGACTATCTCGGACCACGACTTGGCACCCTTGTTGTAGTGTTGTACCGTGACGCCGTCAGCGCCGGCCGTGGCTAAGAATTGCTGAGAGTAATCCCACGCGAGGCTCTGGACCGCACTGCCCACGTCCAGGACCTTGGCTCGCGCCTTATCGCCCTGCTTCCGCACGTCAAAAACCGTGACTGTTGTTTGACCCTTGGCCGTAGCCGCGAACCAGAAGCCGTTCTCCGAGAATTCGATAGCTTGGACGGGAGCTCCGAGTTCGAATGAGACAGCCTCCTCGCCTGTGGTAGTCATAAACAGCTTGATCTCGCCAGAGCTAGTACCGGCGGCGAAGATGTGACCATCCGGATGGAACGCGCAGGTCGTCAGGGCTGGGGCTGCTTAGCATGTGATCAGGCTAAATCCAGGGTTGGCACCTACCAGAATTCGTAAATACGCGCGTGACGCGCTTTAAGTTAACCAGGTCGTAGAAGATAAAGCTCTTATCCGAGCCGACGGTCGCTAAGATCTCACTGCTCGGGTGCACGGATAGGCCAGTCACGGGTCCTGCGTGGTCTACGAAGGACGCGACCTCACTGCCACTGTCGAAGATCTTAACTGACCCCTTGGCCGTTGCGAATATGACCTTGGAGCCGACCCATGTCGAGCCGGTTACGGGTTCGTCGATCTTTAGCGAGCGCTCAACTTTGTCGGACTCGATAGAGTAGATAGCCACATCGCCTTCCAAGCCAGCAACTGCCGCATATCCCCCTCCGATCGTAAGTGACGTAGCCTGGGAGACTGGGAGGGGGTTGGAGCTCCCGACTTCGAAAGCCGAGATGTCTTCGGCGGTCGCCCATCCTTTGGGAACGGGTCGCTTCTTCCGGCTCTCTGACAGTCTGCATAAGTGTTAGCTTCGGCTCCCAAAGTGATTTAGCATGATGACCCAACCCACTTTGCTTTTGTCTCATCCGCCTTGGCTGCCAATTCTTCAGGGAGACCCTCGGCATCGACAGCCATGGCGTCACCGCTACTTGCGCCGCCCGCCGAGACCGTGACCTTGGACAGCGCGTCTCTAGCCTCGTCTCGCTCCTTGGTAAGTCTAGCGATGACGCGGACTGCGGCATCGTGTTGGTACAGGGCGGTCGCGAGCTCTTCCCGTGTCCGCGTGAGCTGCTCTCTTAGATTGTATGTCTCGAGCGCAAGCGCATCCCATTCATTTTGAAAGGTGATCAGAAGGGAGGGTATGGAGGTGAGGGTAGGCGGCCGGGGTCGGACGACGCGGGAAGATTTGACGACGATAAGGTCTTCGGTGGATAAGTCTTCGCCTGTAACCGGGTCTTTGCCGTTCTCCTCGACGTACTTCTCGATTAGACGCTTTTCAAATACGGCGCCTGATAACTCATTCGTCAGCTACATAAAGCAGCGAAGCATAGCTGATTGTTTGGGGCATACCCGATACTTTGGACACCACAGGCTCCTGAGGAGGCTCGCCAGAAACTAGATAGCGACGTGTTAGAATCAAGATCGACCAGTGAGCAACGAATATATTGGCGGCGCATGACAGGACTCACTTGCGCAAAGCATATCGAAGGAGTCCTTGCAATATGTGTATATGGCCGATATGTTACTGACTCCTAAAAACGAATTAATTTAGAAACAGATTTGGAGTATCCCAGATGGGTAGTGGTTGTCCCGGCGCGATGTGCTCCAAGATTGGAATTGAAATTTTGAAGGTTGACAAGCTCCCAGCCTCGAGGAGCATAGCGCAGCAGCAGTTGACCAGAAATTCCCAATGCAATGTCGAAAGTGATGCAGCCGCACTTTGGCTGCAGTACGGATGACCCACATCGGCATCCGGTTCTTTCATTTTCCGACGACTCGTAGTGGGGCGAATCCTGTCAGGTTCTACAGTAGCCCGAAGTAGATTAGTGTGTATGTCTGTACCAGAGCTACCATACGTACCAGAGATACCAGATCAGACAAACGCCAATGCGAACCCCACCAACAAAGGCTCCAGCTCCGTTCCATCTTCTTCGGCAACCGGCCATGTGAGGCCAGCGGGGCGTCCCAGCTACATATTTGTAGCTGAGCGGCTCGAACCGAACGCCTTCAGATGCTACGAATGATGATTCCCTAGTCTAGGGGGCAGGCGCACTTATCGCACACTCTTTTAACTTGGTGTCTTGCAATAACAAAACTGAATGGCATCCCCGAGCCTCCCGTCGGTGACCTCGCTCCCTACAGCCTCCGACGACACTCTCAAATCCGTCCTCGACACGCTCTTCGAGCCTTCGTTCGACCTTCATGCCGTTGCAATCCCGTCAATCCGGGATCAACTATCGAAACACGGCACCGACACCCCCTTAACCTACACCGTGCTGATCCAACACGTGGGGTCCCTCCTCTCGTCTCTCGCCTCCACCTCGTCTCCTCCTTCCCGCGCGACCCTCCACGCGATCCTAGGCTCGCACCCCCGACTCGGCGCAAAGAAAGTCGAGAGCGCGCAGAGCCGGGCGGAGCAGGCGCAGCTGAACGCGGGCGCGGAGGAAGAGGCGGCGCAGCTGGCGGCTTTGAATGCCGAGTACGAGGCCCGGTTCCCGGGGCTGCGGTACGTGGTGTTCGTGAACGGGCGCGGGCGGCCGGTCATCATGCGGGACATGCAGGAGCGCATCGCGCGGGGCGATATCCGCGCCGAGGAGCGAGAGGCCATCCGCGCTATGGTCGATATCGCCCTCGATAGGGCGAGGAAGCTTGGTGCTGTGGACCGGTGAAGGGTGAAAGAGCTGGCGAGTAGGTGGGAGTAGTACCTAAGGGCTGAGGAGGCATTCAGGGATTGTGTAAGCGCTCGACTTGATATGCCGTGCCTGGTCAGCAGCCTACGTTCGGTCTACTATGGACAGCCAGCTGCGGATTGGTAGTCCTGTTGCAAGAGCCTTACCCGCCATCCTTATGGCATGTTGCGCGACCAACGCATATACGCTATCAGGAATGAAGCTCTTCGTCGTATATACCAATACCGAGCTGAGATTCGAAGGCTTATTTGCATTTGCCGTTCCCAATCCGAGCGGTCGGCATAAAATAAACCACCCTGCGAGAATGAGACCTGGTCCAGGATATCAACGTGCAAATATCGTCGTACTAAGGCGTATACCAATCCATTTCCGTAAATACGCCGATCAATTCCTCTCGCTTGCTAAAGCCAACCCAGATACCTATACGATACTCCTTCCCAGATCCCATTCCTATACGTTCCCAATGTCCCGTGCCCGTCCCTTTCCCATCATACCCTGACCTAAATAACCCAAGGAATACCATCCAGCTCATCAAGATACTCTTCGTAGAAGTGGCCCCCCTGCTCCTCTCCTCCCCCGCGCCCCTGCTCCTCCCTGTGCCTACTACTACTGCCTCCTCCCTCGGAACATGCCCTGGCGCGGTGGTCCTCGGAAGAGGATGACGATGACCCGCCGCCGCCGCCGAACAGAACCCCGAAGTCCGCGTACACGTCGTCCATGTCGTCGTCCGAGAGCTCCGCATACCGCCCGTCAAGGTCCGAGCCCGGGAACGCGCCCTCATCCTGGTCGCCGTCGTCGCCGGGCACGGGCGCACATATGCTGCTTTTGGGCGCTACCACTCGTTCGTGCTCCTCCACCCTCGGGCTCGGCGAGTATGCGGGCGCGGGCGGCGGGCGGAGGGGTTGCGTCGCCTCCCCTCTCTTCTCAACCCCCGCGCCAGACACCCCGTACATGGGGCCAGGGAGCGACGGCGACAACAACGACGGCGCCGTCGGAAAGGCGGTGGTGTGCGGCCTCCACGCGTTCGGCACCCCGGGGCCTGCGCCGCCCGGTCGGCCGGGAAACCGCGCGGCTGTGGCGCTGGTCTCGGGCGCCGTGACGACGAGCAGGCCGTGGTCGAGGGCGAGGGCGTTCTGGCGCGCGGCGAGCCCCGCCATGTGGGCGTGGCCCCGCTGCATCGCGGCCTGGCGCACGCTGATGCGCACGCGGTTGAGGATGGCCGCCTTGCGCACGAGGGCCGTCTGGTGGCCCGCCTTCTTCACCTTGGCCGCGTTCAGCCGCCGCAGGAACCGCGTCAGCGCCGACTCGCCGCTGCTCTCGCGGTTCAGGATGTGCGTCGCCGGCAGCGAGTACGGCTGCGACAGCCGGCTCGTGATCAGGTGCAGCCGCAGCCGCCGCTTCTTGCAAGGCAGCGACCCCGTCCCCGGCCCGTCGACGTCGTGCACCGCGCGCCGGCGCTTGGGCGGCGGCAGCGGCGGTCGCGCCCGGAGGGCGAGCTCGGTGCAGGCGACGCGATCCGCGGGGATCGGTGCGCCCGTGAAGGGATAGGTGGACAGCGATCCATTTCCTACGGTGATCTTCCAGTCGCTGGCGGGCTTCAAGTGCCGCTGTACACCGTCACCTGTGCGGCCACCGCTACCAACGTTACCCCGAGGGAGGGGCCAGCGCCGAGACGAGGCGGCAGTGCTTGCGGTTTGCTGATCATGACTGGAAGGTACGGCTACCGGCGCCGTCTTGGTTATCCTCGTCACCGCTGCCGTCGCTTTGAATGCTGCTGTGGGCGGCGTCTGGCAAGTCTGCGATTTGCGCCTAGACCGGGGCCTTTTTAAGGGCCGCGCCCGGCTCAGTGGAGACGTCAGAGCAGTAGAGAGACTGATGTCATCATCCAAAGCCATCCCAGGTTCGATTGGGGAGTCGTTTAATAAACCAGGTGAGAGGCATGCAGGCCATGATCCGAAGCGTCTCAGCAAAGGATAGCGGGGACCCAAGTCTGTACCCATCTATCGATCGCGGGTGAACTCCAACTGGGGTAGCAAAGAACACACGGCGGTTGAATCGAAGAGCGGAGTCTCTCGAGTTGGTCCTTTAACGTTCTTTCTTGGACTCACTAAGATCTTCCGCTAAGGTAGACTAAACGCAAAAGGACTAGAGATGGGTTGGGAAAAGGAGGAATTAGGAGCGGAAATGGCAGCTCAGGTCGGGAAATGTGACATGATCGCGTGCTTAGTCCGAATAACGTCAAACTTGCGAGTGATGCTTGAAACGTGTATTTGGAGTGCTACCTACAACCCCGGTTAATGTAATGCGTCTCCCTGTCGTGGACCGGGAAAAGAAATCACAACCAGCTGTCAACTTGGTGTTTCCTGTCCATAAGCGAAACAAGTAGATAGAGAAGCAAACTGACTAAACCGACTGCAACTTATGTATGGGTGGATGAAGAAAAGAAATCTGGTTCTGGGCAGGTCGAGGTCGGATGGATGAATGGATATCGACCCAAGAATCTGGTACTGTGGGGTAATCAAAGGTGGATACCAAAGGTAGAGGCAGGCAGGTGACAAGGTGCGACCCTACGACCTTTATGGATTTCCGATTTCTATCCCTGGTGCAAGTGACTCAACCAGTCTACTTCGTACATTCCCAAGGGACCTTGGCAACAAGGTCCCAAGGGCCGAAGGGTTCCATACCGTCCTACAATTTGGAAGTGCCGGCTGGGGTTAGAGATGACTTATCAGATTTCGCTACAAACTGTAAGTAGCTGAATTTTATTCGGACCCTGGACTAGGGAGTCCCGCCAGTGAACTTGGCGCTTGAAATAAGAAAAGGTAATCGAGAACCAGTTCCGTTAATAGGAAGCAGATGATGACATATTACAGCTAATAAACCTTGTCGTTTGTCTGTCAAATCGGGGGGCACGTTTTGGCGCTCATTCGACGTACGATAATACGACCGATATAAGCCGCTTCGCCCGTCCAGAAAACAGGTGGGACGAGAACTTCGAGGGACCCCAGCCCGGCAATCCGGCAACGATACGTACGAATCCTCCCAACCCGAAAGATGGAAGTACTATGTAGCAACATGAGCCTGCATAGGCGTGAGGCGAACGAGGTGTGTGGCCCTAAGAGGTGTGGTGAAGTGGCAGCTGACTCGAAAGGTTTGATAACGAGGGTAACCGACCTATAGGACAACGACTTCACTCGGACATTTATGCTTGAACTGTTGGGCAGAAATCCGCAGAGACTGGCAAACGGTATTATTTGGCTCACAACGACCTTCTCGAAGCTTTTTGACTGTGGAGGGGTGAGTTTCTAATGACTGGCGGGCAGGGGAAGGTAGTGGTTTTTTTTTTGGGCGGGGGGGTTATGTCTCCGGGGTTCATTGGCTCATTAACTCATTTATTTTTCTTTTTTCTCTCTTTTCGCTGGTAAAAATATCTCCGCCACGTAACAGAGGGCTTGGATGACTTCCGACGGCCCATTGGGGGGTTCTCCCTGTAATCCTTCGTCTGACGAGACACGTATGTCCTAGGTAGGTAGGATCATGCAAAATGCTTGACAGGAATAAGAGGATCCGACTGCTTCGTACAAAGACCTAGTAAGTTACACCTAAAACTTGTTGTCGGTTTGTCGTTACAGATTAAATCGACTAGAGAATTTTGTCGTCTAAGGCAGAGCTTCGCATGTTCTCTGCGAGTGATTGCGTTGTGGGTCATTTCCGAGGACTGAAGTCGGCTCACGGCGAAGATACCTCTACATAACATGGTGTTGTGCTTGGCAGATCTCAGTACCATCTACTTACTTTAGCTGCCTGGTGGCGAGCACATAAATTTCCTTTTATGGATTACAAGATGATTAAGATTCCCCTGTCACCCTGGGCTTGCAGTGAATGCGCTTCTGAAAGCTGCGTAAGCTCCAGCTTGTAAACCCCTGATATGTATTCTCCATACCGTAGGAAATATCGTGCGGTAAGTATCCACCCACTTAAACGCATCCCCAATTCCCCATACCCATATGTACCCCAGAGTCTCTTGCTCTTTGCTCCACGTTTTCCATACAAGCGTAACTCTGGGTGCATTGGTGATGGGTGGGCTCATCCGGCAATGCGACAAGCTTTCTGGACTATAAAGCCGCTAGCCTGTAGACGTCCATGCTGCTGGTTTTCCTGAAAAGATCCTGTTACCGTACAGCAGGATCTCGCCAGAAATCAACGGGTAGTACCGAGGAAGGTACACGACCTCCAACACCTCGACCAAGGCCAAGCAGACCCAGCAGATGTTCCCTCAGCCTTCAGGAGGGGCGTTAATTCGTATCTCTGCGGCCTCCCTGACGGCACGCATACCATTTCAAGAGAACCCAGCCGGGACCCCTCCCGACAGTGTAATACGCGTATGCGAAGGAAGACTTCTGTGAGATTTTGTGACAGGTTACACAATCTTCGAAGCGTTTCGCGCGGCCAAGTAAAGAGTGGTAAACAGCTGTGGAGATCATGCGATTACAGAGTCCCCCCGCCAGAAGACGCATTGTCACTCAATCCGCCGCTGATACTGGTACCTAGGCTAAGTGCTGGCTCAACCCCTTGTTCGATATCTCCCTACATGACTCGTATGCTCGGTGTACGAAGGAGGTAAGTTAATTACTCCTACCAGGATACCAAGACTGTCTACGAGTGGTTGCTCAGCTCTCTCCGTGGCTAGCGTGTGTGCAATACCGGGTGCGGTTACCGCCCCCCTTCCCCTCCCCCCACAGCCTGCAGCTACGTGTACGGTCCTAAACTGCACTAAGCTGGGCTAAATACAATTTACGAAGTACCTACTCGGGCAATCATCGGCTTCCGTCGTGATCCTCGCAGTCGCTTACGTACTCGCTCCCCAGCTCGCCAGACACGCGATCAGGAAGGTTCGTGATTTACATAAGCAGCTGGGCCCACTAAACCACCTCATTGCAGGACGACTGAAAGTGCCATCAAACTTGCCATTCCGGCCCCTCAGGGACGCCCGTAATGTAAAAAGGCGCCCCGTTCCACTGCCGCTTCCGCCAAGCAGGATATCAAGGATGGCATGGCCGCCCCTTCGCGGAGCGCCGTGATGGCCTGACCCCTTGCCTCTCGCCATCCGCAAACAAGACACGCGTACAGATATGTTCGAGTTTTCGTCGAGCCTGCATACATCTTCGATAAGATATATCTCTGGATCGTCATTCAGCGATGAGCCATGTTTACGTGGTTGTTTCGTTATCCCTAATGGTGATTGACTTCGCCAAGGGCTTACCAATGTCGGACAGGCTTATGTTAGCCATAGTTTGCAGAAGGAGACATAAATATACTTCCTTGGTTCCCCCCTAATCCCGCAACAAAGCCGCCAGCTCTAAATCCACAATATTATGTGCTTGTGAAGCCTTGCGTTATTCCGTCACATCCCCGTTTTTAAGGTTTCGGATATACTCGAATTCACAACTCTCGACCTAAAACATCTCTCATATCCCGCTGAGTCGTGTCGATCTTTCTGATCTCCCTGGCGACTTTTAGCCTGGGAAACTAGCATCGGCCTCTGTACCACACATCGTACTTCTCCGAGAGAGAATCAAGCTCATTGTATATAAGCACTTCGGTCATCTCCTAGGGTTGTGCACCATGACCTCTCCGTATGAAGCCCTCAGGCCTGTTCAGCCCCTTTCGGGATATTTGGCAATCGTGGGGCGGAATACGGCCAATGTTAGCATAGCCGCTTCCATCCGGTGGCAAACTTTACCTATTTTCCGTGGGTTATGATATTGCCATGGTGTAAAATGACGCCACAAAGATTCCAATGGGATGTTCGTTTGGAAACCCTTGGATGTGATGGCAGTCACTAGTCTACAACGGCGTACGATGCCCGCATTGAGCTCTGCCGCACAAGCAAAGAATGCCATCAGACGCAATCTTTGATGACTATCCAGATGCTGCTACACCTACCCCACTGTAAAATGTAAAAGGTATAGCACGTAGGATCATGGACTCCGATTCGGTTTGTGCGACATACCGTGGTTGCAATAGAACGTATACTTGCTCTAAACGGGTAATACTCCTCGGGGACTGTAGACGTACAGGGGTCTCCATGTACGGGGAGGCCTGTGAGGCAGGCGAAAACCACACCTAACTTCTATTCCGGCTGAAGCTGGAGTTTAAAGACGAAACTTAGTAGGACTGCCAGGACCTAGAAACCGGTAACGGTATTGAAGATGCCACAGAGCAGGGACCTCAAGTTCTGCGAATCTCAAGCTTTAGTGTTCCAAGTTCCTTAATTATGCCTGAGTTGCTGGGGCGCACTGTCGTAAATATACGGCCGTCCTATAGGAAAGTACGAACACCACGGTTCCCGTACATATCATGGTATTCGCAAGCTTGACGGGACGGTAATTGCGGATAGAGGGAGGTTTAGGGCCGTTGTCTTGGTGAATAGGGCGGCCATCGCGTATATCATCATTACTATGATAAAGCACTACATAAAGGGCTGTTTCTTTAGTTGCCAGGGATAACAACAGGAGATCATAGAACTGGATATAACCTTGTGGGACCGTCCAGGGTTTAATAATAATATCAAGTGAATATGAGCCACGAGTTATCATATATATAACAGTAGTAGAATTCTAATACGGTTTACGTGGTTATACCAGGTCATGGAGATAGACTTTGGTTCTTTGAGATCACAAAGTACGGTAGGAAGGGGGTCAAGGCCGAACCATTCTCTCCCCTGAATAGCCAACAGGATACGGGGAAACTGATAGTAGTCGGAAGTTACCGGAGACCAGAGACACTACGCCCGCCCAACAATAATACTCTACCAATATCTGTTGCAAGTTACTTGAGATTTAAATAAACGTAACTCACAAAAGTGCGACCATAGCAGTTTGCGTCTGCTATACTTAATGATTGCTTCCTGACTAGTCCAACTTCCTGTGCGGCTTAAAGTCGTTTGAACTAGGACGACAGAGAAACGAACTAATAGTTTGTTACATGGCTTCAGGCGAATGGTATACACAGCTTGAATCACAGTAGTATAGCTCCTATATACGGTGAGATGGGACAAGGTAACCAAATGTGCATGGTCTGCTCGACTTGCCGCCCGACATATTCCAAAATCGGAATCGCAACGGTAACCATATCATTCTCTTCGCTAAGCCACAGGAAGATACATTTGCAATAGACTGGGTCTTTTCATTGTCTTCAGCCATTCCCCTTTCGACACTCCATTACGGGGTAATACCCCCCCCCCCCCCCCCCCCCCCGGGGGGGGGGGACGCGCCTAATTTGGTGCTGTTTTACATGGGCATGAAGTGTGCTCAAAGAAGATGTTATTCAGTGTCTCTGATCAGGCAGTTCAGGTAGAACTAGTCCCCGCCAGCTCCGAGTACGGTTTGGCCTGCTGAGGCTCCAGTTCGTAGGCTTGCGGCGAACCGATTTGCGTCGCTACATGTGGTGTTTGCGTGTGTTGTGACGATAACAGACGGCCTTTGGCTTTTTGTAACTTCCCCCACAGGAAACCGATCCCCAGGATAGCAGCTAAAGTGACAACACCAAGAGCAACGCTTAGTCCAATAACAGCTGGGCTACTGCCGCCTCCAGAGGATGAAGCACCACCAGATGACGAAGCTGACGAAGAGTTACTAGGTGATGAAAGAGCTGAGGTACCTGTCACCGTGACCTGGGTTGCACCTAGCCTGTTCTGCCCGAGTACGTCGAGTACAGCTACAATTGTACCCTGTCTGTGAACAAAATTCTCTCCACCGCCACAGCAAGAGTCGTCCTCGCGTAGGCAGCAGGAGGTGCGGTTGCGAGGGTAACATCGTGTAATCCACACAGGGATGCTGAGCTGATCTACATAGATATTAGAGCGGAAAACGGCACCGACTGTTAAGTGGACAAATAGTAGGACAACCATGAGCGAATTTGTCATGCTTAATGCTTTTTTTCTTGTATATTTGGCCCCTTGAGCACTTACCTGAGCTCATACATATATCAAGCGGACAGGCGCTGTCTCTCCAACTACGGTCTGTGCAACTGCCTCGATATGGGATATTGTCGTGTACGGTAGCACATGTCCCATCTGCGAAACACGTGTCTGTAGGTACACAGCAGGCACTTGCGCCGGTCGCATTGGCAATACACGGTAGACTCGTGCCATCCATTGTGCCATCCGGCCAGAAGCAGGTGGTTCCTTGCGACACAGCCATCAGCCTAGGAATGCTGGAAATGATCAATGAGCGAATGTCAATAATCTTCGTGACGATCGGGAGGGAGAAGTGACAAAGAGGAAGAGTTCGTCGGCTCAGTCTGGCAGAAGAAGGAACGAGGGGGTAAGCAGAAGAAGGAACGGGAGGGGTAGGCAAAGGCAGGCTGTCGTAGCAGCCACATACGAGCCGGTTGAGTAGTCTTGCAAGCCCCCAATGGGACCCCAGGTTACAACTTATTCTATAACCGCCGAAGATAGCTGAAGCAATCTACGCCGAGCCCTATCAGGTGCGTAGTTGTACCCTTGGCAACGTGAAGACGTCGTTGCGAGCCTCGTGAGCGCTATCGCGCCCTGGTGTTGATGCAAAGAAACACGTGTACGTGCATGTGAGATTTAAGACCAGGTCACCAAGATAATCAACGCTTACCTCTGCCATATTGTACATAGTTGAATAGAATTAATATAATAACCTCAGACACTACATAAGTAAGTTAGACGTCACCATAACAATTCTCACCATTAACTAGCGCTTTAACTCTCGCGCATTTATCCTGAATAGGGAATAGGGGTGATTGGCTGTTTCTATTGGCCAATTCTGAGATAACCACCAAAGTTTATGGCCTGCCCATAGAAATTGTGTACAAAATCCGTTGCAGCCCCTTTCGTCACCGATCTAGTACCTGATGAGGACTGTGAATATTGTCATACAGCCAGCATTATCCATAATCCGTAAAAAGCCATGGTACGTAAAATCATCCCCATATTCGCTTAGAACTCAATGGTCACCATCCGGTACGTGCTTTGGTCGTCCAATATGAGAAGTCGACGATGGATTAATGCTTACCCTCGGAGCATTGCTACCACCTAGGCCAAGAGAGGCAGCTCTTAGAGCCACCCTATTCCGGCTATATTTTATTTTTCCTGCCACCTCTTTGGCAGCTGCCCACTTCTGGAGCAGCTGTATGAAACCCACTTATGCCACTCTACAACAAAAGGCGAAGGTTTTGGGTGCATTATCCAATCAAATCAATGTTTTCCGACAACGCGATTTCTTATTGCAATTACTTACAACCGGATGCGTACCAAGTTACAACAAATAACATAATAATAACGTAACATTACTTACCTATTTACGGTTTCCGTTTTACAAGAACGCCTTCTTATTACTAAATACACATGTTCTACCTTCCGCCCCTCCACCCCCCCACTTCCCCCTTTTTTAAAAAGCGGCCCCGGCGGCCGCATACCTCTCGATACTACGGAAAAACTTATAGAATTTTCAAATAATTTCGCTTTTTTTATAAAAATTAAAACAATTATTAAAATTAAAAATAATCAACTAAACGAAAATTAAGATTATATATATATTGTTATAAGACGTAGTATTTTATATAATATACGGTATAACAAGCAAGTTATTAAAATATTAATATAAATTACGAACGTTACGAAACATATACAAAAACTGGTATATTAAGTTAGTATAGGAATTGCAGATGCACAGGTAGGGGCACATACAAGCTCCTAGGAAGCTGACAGCTGTTAAGCTGCCTAGGAAAATAAAATAAAATAGCCGGAATAGGGTGACTCCTCTTCTGCTAGCACAGCCCCTATAAACAGGCACCTGCGGGTACTGTATTATCCCCCGAAACCCGGAAAACGCTAACGCTCTACTAAAGCATTTTGTAGTAAGCGGCGAAGGTCCCCCAGCCTGTTTCATAATCGCCTAGCTGAATCTAGTTTACGGCGAGTCTAAGCTAGCTATTGTTAAATTTACGCCACGAAAGAAACCGGGGCAATATGTAGGAGTTGCATTAGCTTTTTCCGGATTTCAGGGGGATAATACGGTATTGATGGCAGTGCTGGAAATAGCAAGTGTCGGGCGGTTTATCCAGGATATATAGGTGCTACAGCCTGCAGTCCTTGGTGTTTTTGCATTTCTTAACACCATTTCAGTAGGGCTGAGGAGCATGGTTTCTTAAGATGCGCATGTCCGGTATCGTTGAATTATCAGTCCTGTTAGGGCTAGTCGATACGATCGACTCGAAGGTTGTCCAGACCCGTAATGTCCCGATTCAGGGCGGGAAGTGCGAGTCAACCGATGTGAACTACTTTTTCTCCATTCCTTACGCGAAACCGCCCGTCGGAGAGTTACGATATGCACCCCCTGAACCGCCTTCAGTTTCCTGTCGCGATGTAACGAATGCCACGAAACCAACGCCATCATGTATTCAATTTGGGACACAGTTCGCGGAGACAGGGCCGCAAAGTGAAGATTGGTAAGCAGTGACCACTTGTCTGGCCCCTTAAAAGATACTTACTCATCCGTGCACATAGCCTTTACTTGAACATCTGGGCTCCAACTTCTGCTACCCCAGAATCAAATCTCCCAGTCAAGGTTTGGCTATACGGCGGAAGCAATGAGGGCGGCGGAGTGTCAAACCCGACCTATGATGGTTGCTATTCCGCGCTGGACTCCGTCGTCGTTTCGATCAACTACCGCCTAGGCCCCCTAGGCTTCCTAGCATTGTCAGACTTAGGGTTGACGGGCAATTATGGAATCATGGACCAGAAGCTCGGGTTGGAGTGGGTACAGGAGAACATAAGGAATTTCGGAGGCGATCCAGTTAGTCTCCCGGTACTGCCGAAGTCAACCGATATGTGCACGAGTGTATGCTGACGATACTTGTTCGAAGACGAGAGTACTCTTATTTGGAGAGTCTGCCGGAGCTATCGATGGTTTCGTCCTCGCTACACTACCGGAGGCGACGGCTTTAATCAGGGCTGCGGCCCTAGAGTCGGGGGGTGGGAGAGACCTTGCGACAGTGGCTGACGCACAAGTATTCCAGAAAATGTTCCTTGCCAAGCTTAACTGTAGCACACCAGATGTAAGGGCTTCATTCCTATGTATTCCACGTATCCAAGACCGTTTCAATAATGACGTACAATACAGTTGGAATGTCTCCAAGCTGCGTCGCCAACAGAGCTCCAGGCTGCCTTTCAGAACATGCCAGCTGAGCCCGTCGTCGGCATTGCTTCAGCCCTCAATCGCAATGGCTCAAGAAGCGCATGGGGTCCACTAGTTGATGAGGTCGTCATCCCCAAGCAGCCATCTGCTGTGGGACTCCAAGTTCCCTCGATAATAGGCTCTACCTCTAGCGAAGGCGCCCTCTTTGTCCTAAGTAGATACGGCGAGGCGGTGTCAACCCTCAACCAATCGGATTACGACGATTTTCTAACGTTCAACTTCGGACCACTCGCCTCCCGCGTCAATGAGACCTTCTCCCTCGACACTGTGTTCAACGGATCGGTCGCCGCCGCTCTAGTATATATCGTCACGGACGTGTCCTATCAGTGTCCTGGGCATCGCGCGCTTCTTCGTGCGAACGAAAAGGATGTTCCCGTATGGAGCTATCGCTTCGCCCACGCGCCCAGCTGTCCATGGTTCGCGGCCATTCCGGATGAATATCTGTCATTCCTGGGGGCAACTCACACGAGCGAGATTCCATTCGTGTTCAACATAACGCATAATATGCCCCCTCCGGACGGGAACTGTACCATGTCTGTATCAGAACAGGAGATCGCGCGCACTATGAGTCGGGCTTGGACTAATATGGCGGAGTTTGGGACGCCGGACCACGATACCGGTACATGGCCAGCTTGGAGCGCGGACGAGAGTATGGGTATGAAGTTTAAAGACGGGAGCGAGGTGACAGTGGTCGACTATGAATCGTGCGCGTTCTGGAACGAGATCAACGACGCCCTCAATGAATATGCGGCGGCTCAGTGACAACTCCTGGTAAAGATTGGATGGCCGCTAAGAGAGATATTTCATGTACCATGTTCATTACCTCCATGGGTTGTGTATAGGCTGCTGGCTTCCGGGGTATCACTACGATAGAAAGAGAAACCATGCGAAATATATCGAGCATAGATGAAATAGATAAGACAGATTAAATTACATGTTCACGGTTGATGGCAACAGTGATCCTTGCCCTAAGATCTACGCGGACGGTTCGTTTGACGGTCGGTACACAGGAGCGTCATAACGCGATGGTTCTAATCTACGATGCATTGTACAGTAGTATGAAAAGGAACATTCCAGCTTCATATCGCGAGTAGATGAACTGCCGAAGATGCGAAGCGCTTGGTTTGGTTTGATCTGATTGGTTACTGCCGGATAAATGGGACCCTCCCTATCCTTGTCATCCGGTGGTCCAACGACGCCGTCTTCTTACTTCTTACATTTCTAAATCCAAAAGAATATATAAGCCAAGGCTTTCACTGCCAGCGAGAGCTAGGGATTGCCTTTGAGATTGGAGTCACCCCAGTTACACTCTCTGTTTTCTAGGCTTGCCAGTCGGTTTCGACTCCCACGATCTGGAAGATGCCCCTTCATATCGTACAGATGGGGTCTTCCTTCGCCGCCGGCCCGGGTATCCCGCCCGTAGCCAACAGCAAGGCGATGCGGTCGGGAGCTAACTTCGCCTGCTTGCTATCTAAGCGCATCAACGCCGAGTTAACGGACCTCTCCGTCTCGGGCGCGACACTTCTAAATCTCATATCTGAACCCCAGGACGACTTCCCGCCTCAGATCGACTCAATGCCCACGGATGCAGACGTCGTCCTGGTGCTCGGGGGCGGCAATGACATTGGGTACATCGGAGGCATGTTCCAGGACACGCTGTCCTCCTCCTGGCTTGGGATGGCAGCCGCCTGGTTACTAGGGAAAGGCGCACCCCTTGGTGACGGCTTAGATACCGATGCACTTGCCGCGCAGTACGGGACCGTCCTTGATGCGATCCATTCTAAAGTTCCCAAAGCGAAAGTTATTGTCGTCGAGTATCTCACCATGTTGGGACCCGACGTCCGGCCCGGCGTGGATGTTGTTTTCACGGCCGACCGTGTGGAGCACCACCGTGCAGTGAGGGCGAAGCTGCTGGAGGCGACAGTGAAGGCTACCGAGGAGAGAGCACCTTGGTGCGAGCGGGTCAGTGTCGATGAGCCGAGCCGGGGCCATGGCATCGGGTCGAAGGACCCATGGGTGAACGGTTTCAACTGGAAACTATTCCATGCTGGGAGCGCTTTCCACCCAAACCCCAATGGTATGAAAGCAGTGAGTGAGATTGTATATGATAAATTTGTCGAGTTGGGATTAGCGTTGCCCGAAGGGCCCAAATAAGCAGTTGGCTATGTGATAACATATAAGCCATATATCAAGGTCTCATCGGGAGACATCGTCCCTCTAGCACTGGCAGTATCACCTTCCTCGTGATGTGAGACAGACGTGGCACATACGAAGCGGAATAATTAGCGTTTAACCACATTGCGATAAACTGTCCATATCCTTCGCAAGGCAGATTACAGACGCTCCAGACCCGTGACTTCGTCAACCTAAGATCTTGCTCCACTCTTGGCTGTTGATGATGGTTCCCTTACTACACCACTAGACCACCTTCGGAGAGCTCTATCTTGCTCTCGGTTGTAGTTTCGGTGGAGCGGAAGAAGCGCAGGCTAAACTCGCAAATGTCAAGCACTCTATCAGTCTGACGGCTCGACGGATCGTGGCTGCGGTGACACCCTGATGTTGAAACATTCGTGACGACATCCGAAATGTCCTGAGAAAGAAAAAATTGTCAACCATCGAGAAAAGGGGGCTTTTCCACTTCAATTAACGATTGTGCAGAGGCCCGTTCTGGTGGCAAAAGGTACGCATGGCCGTGTATGGCTGCCGGGCCTCAGCGCCGGACGCGGTGCGAAGTGCTGAAGCCAAGACAATCCCGGGGATTCCAGGTGTGTGTCCTCTTTCGTTGCTGTTAGTTCTGTGTGTCCACTGGTGCCCCCGGAAAGCCCTGAAACAGCCGCTTGAACTTATCTCTCCAGGTCACGGGCTACACGCCTCTACCAAGGCGTGAATTCCGCGTCTTCTAAGCCCTAGATCACCCGGTCCAAGGTGTCTCCGGTGAGTTGCGTAGATGCGGGATGTTAGTTCTAAACCAGCATCCTACCGCATGCTGTTCGCGGCGGTATTCTCCGAGCGTAGGCTCCATCTCCCTCCAATCTACGCTACAGACTCAGCAAAACTCGTGACCACATGACCAACCTAAACCTTCATATTAATAAAAAGGACATGATAAGAGTAAGGAGACCCGCAAGATGAGTTTGGGGCGTATTACAGGTCACTTAAAGCAGCCTTCATTTTTATCGATCCGTATGCCGCAATACTGATAGGTTTCGTGCGCTCTTTGAGTTATTCAGCGCTCTGGTTTCCGGCGCCTCTGATTCTTTTCTGAACCTGTACACGAGTGTAGCTTATGTGTGTCCGCGAGAGAATCCGGCGACGGTGACAGATCTGGGTGGAACAGATTTTGCAGGAACCCAGGCCGTGACAATCCTGTGGGGTCCCCTATCGCACCATCGCCACATGACTAGTTCAATCACCACCGAAAGTTAGGCTCCTTGGCGACGAGCTGCAGCAGAGACAGCTTATTCTAACCATTATTGTCAGTGGTTACGCTGGCATGTGTGGTGTGTCTTGCTTACCGAGCGAGAACCCCCGAGCCTGTGAGCCTCTGGATAATCTCGCTACTCAGAAAGTCCTCACAATGGCCTGCTGGACACCTGATTCGACCAAGGGACCCCTGTACCCTGGCTGACAACTTGGCTTTCAACCCAGCTGCTGATACCCTCCCGGAATATCTCTGTAAGATGAAGGTGGTTACTACATTCCGTGAGGCCGGGGAAGGCTGTGATCAATGCTTTGGCCTCGTAGTACAGCGAAATTGGGAACTGGTCGCCCACACGGTAGTCTGAGTACTGAACGATGAACATCTCGTTGCTACAAACTGTACACTATTGTCGGACTTCTGCTGAGTAATCGTTCAAATATGACTGCTGATGTTTTGTGACCCTTGTAGATCACGTCTACCACATTGGGGCGTCCGAATATGGTCGTTTCGTTGCTCGGTCAGGTATGGCCACTCCATCAGCAAAGGGTGGAAGCATTTTCATGATGCTCCCGTCTGCGAGAAGCCAGTACAGTTCGGCCGAAGCGCGAATGGCCTGGCTGGTGAGAAGAGGCATATCTAACCGAAAGGCATGGCGGATTCTCATGTCTTGCATGTTTTTTCTCCACTAATCAACTAAAAAGGGCATGCCAATTAGATGAGAATATAATTATCAAAACTTGAGTGAGGAGATAGGTCCGAGAAGAGGCGGAAGGAAGCTGAAGCTGAATTGCGTGAAGAGCGTATGAGAAAGGCGGGTGTATAGACTGATAGGAATTGAATGATCGAAGCATACCTCATGCGTGGAATAAATTTTCAGTGGTTGCTAGGCACTCAGGAGTTCCATGTGGATTATCTAACATACTAATACTCGACATTACTCAATGCCGGGTCTTATATATGGTGAATAATCCTTACAAAGCGAAGAGACAACCCTGCAGTATGAATAAGATTTGAAAAGTTGGAACTGGAACGACTCCTTACAGTGGGGAAGGGAGGAAAGCAAAAGGAAAATGAGAAGTTGTAACTACAAATTGGGGTAGGACGTGTTTGACACTTAGAGTAAGAAGATATCTGGAAAAAGGCAGTACGGCTAGCTATTACTCCGAGATACCATTCCAAATGCCTACAATTGGGGGGAGGGGGGGGGGGGGGGGGGGAA